>CM056830.1:5431281-5566281 GCA_029853015.1 Chelidonichthys spinosus | reverse complement strand
ACTCTTCGCTCTTTCATTTAGGCCATTTATTCAGAGTCCCCTGACCTGGTTTTAGTCACTACAGAGCAAAATCAATACACTGCAAGTATCCAATCCAATATAAATCCTTCTATCTTAAAGTCTCTCTCTCGTGCATTACAAGACAAATTTTCTTTGTCTCTTTTCCCTCCTGACAAAAGCTCTTCTATATTTTCTGTTTCATTTAGACTGAATGAGTGAGTGAGAATGAAAGCAGTTTAGGCAACCGATCATTTATCTGTGTGCAGACGCCATCTGAATAAATATTGAACAAAAATGTAAAAAAAAAAAAAACATTATCAAGACCTTGCAGCCAATGTCATTTCAACTTTCAATGAATTACTTTTGTGCACGTAATAAAAGTTAAGTTAAAACTGCCACAATCTGTAGACACAAAAAGCACCAACACAGAATGGATAACAGACGCTGATAACAGCCTGAACTGTCCCAAGGTCTGATTCACTGAAGGTATTACACTCGTGATATTACAGAGTAAACACCACTATAAACTTCTGCGTCTGATTTCAATTATTCATGTGTCAAAGTCTAAATGTGTTCTTTGCAAGCTAGCTACAGGTCCTGGAAGATGGAAGGAATTTAAATACGACTGCCACCAACTCACTGAAGACACTTCATTTCACTGTAGCTGCATGTTTCTAAAGGCGGGTCCACACCGGACCGACTGCCGGATTCGCGTCGGTAAATGATGTCGGGCTACTTAACATGGCCGACTCGAACAACGACATGGGCGGTTCACACCTACGGAATTACAGCCGACGCCATACGTTCCGCGCTTGCGCAAGATGTAATGTCTCCAAAACAACAGGCGGCGCTAATCTGTATTGTGGGCCAAAAAACACGACAACCGGAAGTAGGCGGTCCTCTATAGACCACCTTCTTCGCTTCCACTGGTTATCTGGTATGTTTACCATCGTCACTTCCGGGCTTCACTGATTCGCTAGTCAAGCTGCTAGCCTCCACCAATCAGAATGGTAAAAGAATGACCGTCTCGAATGGCGGATTATACATTTGAATCGGCTGAAATGAACGCCGACGTGGGCCGATTCGAGCGACCACACCAAGCAGACTCGTGTCACGGACGCCGACTCTCTCAAAGACGCCGGTTTTCGGTCCGGTGTGGGCCCGCCTTAACAGCCATCGACAGCATCACTGTCTGCATATTATCTTATTTGAACACATGCAAATATAACAGGAGCACTGAGACGGGGTTAGAGCCTTTTAGAAGCAGAAAAGCTGCACATTACTTTCATGAATTCACACCTGAAAGCGAACCAGAGAGCGTGATGGTCTTTGTATTATTCACTGTGCCCTAGAGTAACAGCTCTACACTCCAGTTTGAGAACCATTGGCTCAAACTGACAACAGAGTTCCCTAACAGAGTGATTCAGCTTCGCTGTCACAAGGGCCGCTCACAGATGGGTAGCTTTGGTTCTGCTCCTTCTATAACCTGCAAGCGATCAGCAGTGACACTGATCCATACCAATGAGGCCAGCAGCTGTCATCCTGCTAGGATGTCAAACTCTGTGTCACAACGTCAAACTACCCGTCTGGCGTTAAACTACGACTCTGACAACTACGACTCTGACGTTAAACTACACATCTGGCATTAAAGTATGCATCTGATGTTAAACTACGACTCTGACGTTAAACTACACATCTGGCATTAAAGTACGCATCTGATGTTAAATTACGACTCTGACCTTAAACTACACATCTGGCATTAAAGTACGCATCTGATGTTAAACTACGACTCTGACGTTAAACTAAGACTCTGACGTTAAACTACGACTGACGTTAAACTACGACTGACGTTAAACTACGACTCTGACGTTAAACTACGACTCTGACGTTACACTACGACTCTGACGTTACACTACGACTCTGACGTTACACTACGACTCTGACGTTAAACTACGACTGACGTTAAACTACGACTGACGTTAAACTAAGACTCTGACGTTAAACTAAGACTCTGACGTTAAACTACGACTGACGTTAAACTAAGACTCTGACGTTAAACTACACATCTGGCATGAAAGTACGCATCTGATGTTAAACTACGACTCTGACGTTAAACTAAGACTGACGTTAAACTACGACTCTGATGTTAAACTAAGCTTCTGACGTTAAACTATGACTCTGATGTTAAACTACAGTAGTACTAGCAGTAGCAGTAACTCAGTAGATGTCTTAAACACATTTTAACTTTTACTTTTCAACATGTTACCTTTAAGCCATGTTAGCATGTAGAGGTTTGCAGGACTCGCAGTGGTCTGATGACCTCATTGGTATGGATCAGTGTAGCTGCTGAGCACTCGCAGCCTTTCATCCGACCATTACTGCAACCTCTTCAGATTGTTTTCTTGAGTAAAGTATGTCTACGGTTAATCTTTCACACTACTACAGGCTTACTGGAAGCTAACCTCTTAAAACACACTGTTTTTTCATAAAAAAGCCAGAGATTTTTCACCGTCCAGAGCACCAAACATGGCTTGTCACTTTCTCACTTGGTTACGTCCACTCCATTTAGCAGGAAGTTGTGCAGTCAAGACCACAAACACATCAAAGGATACTGTAGTCCTGAGACCCAGGCGGCAGTGCGGTACGTCCCCAGCTGCTGGCTACTCTCTGAGCAGTGCCAGTTGAAGTTTTTGTCCTGGCCGGTGCTCAGCAGCCACTCCATCTCCAACACAAACAGCACCACGGTCACTCTGCCCTGGTGGGCTGCAAGAACACAGAGATACACACAAATACAACACATGAGTTCATTTTTACAGTAAAGGGGTCTGCACAGAAATGTTAATGTTTATTTAGGGTGCTGAAATGTTATCTGTATATGCTGTATATTATCTTTAATAGCTCTTTTTGTTTGTAAGACAAGCTTTACATTGACAATGAATTGACGTTGCTTGACATGTGTGCAGAGACATCACCAGTCAGAGAAACAAGAACCAAGAAGGGAATATTATTCTGCATCCATCTAAGACTCAATGTATCCAATGTATCCTGTAAGTGTATTAGTATCATAAATATAACATCTGATGTAGTCGAGGCTGCGGAGATCGATCAGTGCTGCTGTGGTCCAGTTATTTCTGAGTGAGTTATACTCCAAAGAAAGAAATCAATTATTGAAACAGCCAGAGAACAAACATTCCTAGCTACAGGGTTTTCAAAGCCTTCAGAGCTGAGCAGACAGTGAACTGTCCGACACACACTGATAAATAACATAGTGCACAGATTTAAGAGAATTGTAGCTCTAAGAAATAAGCTAATCCTGTAAATACAAGCTTTAAGACATTACATGTGCTTTATCTGCCACAATGATAGCAACTTGATTCCTGTGGCGTTTGGTCTGACCACGTGGGAGATGATCGAGGTACAAGCTATGCTCAACGTGCATTTCGATGAGGTATTCTCCAAAACACCAGGGGGCGACGTACAAACTAAATATTCAGTGAAGAAGCATGAAGTCAAAGAGTGTTATCAGCAACATGCCATAAACCACCTCAAAGGAATTGTAATTAACTATAAACTCATATCAAATACTCATGGACTGTATCACCATTAAATAGTCTGTTAAGAAAGAGTCAACACAGGTTGAACAAATGGTTGAATATCATGTAAAGAATTTGATTCTGCTGCAAAGTATTTCCTCAGTCTTTTAACACATTTAAAAACAAATTGGCCATTTTTTCAAAGTCTTGAAACCTAAGACTTTGGGGCTCGATATGGTAGAGTTTCTATACAGGGATAATGGTGCACATGTAAATCAGTCTCTCCTGGAAAACATCATAGTGTTTCAGAAGCTATTCAACCACCTGACAAGGACGTCTGACAGTGTACTGGCCCTTTAAGGCTGGTTTTGGATTATCAAGACATTTCATTCTGCAACTGAAATAATGTGGCAAAATTCAAAACAAAGGAAATCAAGTGAACTTTTAATATTTGTAAAATTGAATTTAAGATATTTTACTACTGATTCAAGCCTTTCCACACACACACTTCCCGTCTCACCCTGGTAGGTGCTCGCTGGGGTCATCTTATTGTAGTCTTCTGACAGGATGAACTCCTGAAAAACAGGAAGTGGAGAGAAATGTTGAATGCTGACTGAGCTTTATGTTTTCAAATAAATCTATGAAAGGAAAACTGTTTAAACTTCAGTATTAACGTAGTAATACTTGAGCATCCTTAAAAATGTGAGAGTGCTGCAAGGATGATGTATTTTTGTAGTCCAACAGGAAGTTAACATCACCCTGGTTCCCTCCGCAAAAAGACAATAGGATTTAAACGTAATGTCATTTTCACAAATGAACACTACTCTTTTATGACGTCTGAAGCATGAAGGCAGTCGTCATAAGCAAAATGCTAAGGTTATGAAAAAAAAACGACACATTGGTCACATGATTTCTCGTCACCACCACTAAAGGAGGACTGGTGTAATAGTGATGACATTTATTTGTCTCATTAAGCCATTTCTTTTCAGGCTAAACAAAAAAATCATTGAAAAAACACATTGATTTGGAGACGAGGGAGCAAGAATCATGTGTGGGTTTCGGACTCATTCCAGCAGCACTCTATTTGAAGCATCAGCCTACGTCCTGCAGAAAGAGAAATACTTTCCTCCTTTCTAAAAATGTCAATGCAAATTACTTAAAAGAACTGCAGGCCTGTTCATAGTGAAAAGAGGAACAGCTTTTGGCCCACTGAGGCCAACACCCATTCTATAAGTATTAAGGTTGTTCTGACATGAAACTCTGGTTCTCTTGTGTTACTGTCTCACTCTGTGTTGGGAAAACTTGCTCCAAAGCAAACGACCCCCCATGGTTAAATCCTCAAGAAGTAAAACTGTAAGAAATGCTGCATCTGAGATCAGACTGTGTCATACACTACATGAGAGTAGAAGAGCATTACAGTGGTCCTTAAACTAATTAAAATGATTAAGACCACCAGGCAGAAGTCTCACAAAGGACTGACAGCAATTTCACAAACCATAGTCCATTTGGCTAGTCCCAGAGAGGAATTGATACTGTTTGTCTTGTTTTCATTTCAGGCTTGTTTTGGTTTCAGAGCACAAATTAAAGCTGACCAAAGAAAAAAATTATTTGCTGAGGGGCATGAGTAAAGGTATGGAGGACTACCTTTTTTACAGAGAATGATCCGATAAAGAGAAAATATCAACTGAGCGGCAGTTCAGCGCCGATATTCAGCATTTTGACGCAAATCGGCATCAGCCTTTTTCTTTAATCCGACGGCCGATAAGAGATCAATTTAATTATTTATTAATTTGGCTCTGATGGAGCCGCGCCTCTCTGCCTGCAGCCACTACTCTGTCACCAGCATTGTCCCACCCACAGCACCATCTGATTGGTTACACACAGAGCCATGGCATGGGTAAACTGTCAATCAGCAGTGAAAGCTGTGCATGCTCAGTGCTGCTCACACACGGGGCGGCGAGGAGAAAAAGTTTCGCCGAGTGGAGAAGCTGCGGAGGGCAGATATACGTTTCGAAGATAAGTTAACGCAGCAGACTCTCCTGAAATTGTAATAAACATCCCAGTCCTTTACAACTCACAACTACTAGTAACGTTACCATGAGCCCAAAACACAAACATAAGCGGCAGCTCTGCTCGCTCGCAGTCCCTCCAGAGGTGTCTGTTAACTGAGACCCATTGTGGCGTATACGCTACAAAATATCATGTTGTCTTTAGAGCGTCATAACTCCGTAATGGTTTGCGCTAGAAACATGCGTTTTTTCCCTCTTAAACTAGAGAAACGGGGCTAAATAACAGTACCCTGCTTGCCCATGTGAGCGATTTATTTCTGACAACAAAACAAATGCATAAAGTTGTAAAATATGTGACTAGATGTTTGAACTTAGATAACAAAGATGAGTAGAAGATAAAATTACATTTCAGTTATATTGACATTTTGGAACATTTACTGTTTAAAACTTCAGGGAGATATTTATTTGTTTAAGTTTTCATTTATCCTTAAGACATGCTGCTGAGCCTGGGAGCTTCCGGCACTTTTTGTTAAAATTTTAAAACAGATGTTTATTATTGTTATATTATACATGTTGCAATTCTGAAAAGCTGTTTAATAAACATATGCTTAAAGGCATTTAAAAGAAGTTAAGTGTTGGTGTTTGTATTATTCAAAATTTTGACACCAGTATTTTCACTTTTACTGCAAATGAATATCGGCTACGAATTTCGGTTATCGGCTTCCTTGACTACTAATAATCGGTATCGGCCCTGAAAAAACCATCGGTCTATCTCTAAAGTCCATCCCTTTATGACCACAGTGTACCCATCTTCTGATGGCAACTTCCAGCAGAATAATGCGCCATGTCATAAACCGCTAATCATCTTAGACTGGTTTCTTGAACATGACAATGAGTTCACTGTACTCAAATGGCCTCCACAGTCACCAGATCTCAATCCAATAGAGCACCTTTGGGATGTGGTGGAACGGGAGATTTGCATCATGGATGTGCAGCCGACAAATCTGCAGCAACTGCGTGATGCTATCATGTCAATATGGACCAAACTCTCTGAGGAATGTTTCCAGTACCTTGTTGAATCTATGCCACGAAGGATTAAGGCAGTTCTGAAGGCAAAAGGGGGTCCAACCCGGTACTAGCAAGGTGAACCTAATAAAGTGGCCGGTGAGTGTAGTTCCCTTTTTATTTAGTTCTGTATTTCTTTTTTAAAAAAGCGCTCTGGGCAATGCCATGTGGACACAGGCCCTATCCCAAGCTTCAGGCAAATTATTACTGAAACAACAAGAAAAGCAAACAGTGCTGAGTTGAGTGAAAGACAGAAAGGTCAAGGATTGGTGGTTGGACTCACACAAATACTTCCGGTGTCTGTCCCCACGGACAGCCTCCTGGTCTCTGGGTTAAAGGACATACAGGAGCACGACGCTGGAGACACAAACAAGAAGAACAACAGTCAGCCTGCATATTACTAGATCATTATATATATATATACAAATATTACTTTATGTAATATTTGAAACCCTGTTTTACTGATGCGGCGGAGAAAAAACACCTGCTGGAAGTGTTCTGATGGGTTGCTAACAAGTGACTAAATGAGGCTCCTCAATGTAATCACTAGAACACTAGGCTGTTTTCTGCAATAATCAGAAATTGGCTGTTTGCAGAGGTAACAAGGGCGATGCCAACTGCTTGTTGTACAACAATAATACGTCATCCTTGCAGAAGTCTATACACTGTTGATAATTTAGACGTTTCTGTTCCATTGAAACACTTTGGATGACAGTGTGATGTTGCAATTTCCAGAATGTGTGGGGGCGGAGGTTTGAAGGGAAAAAAACAAACAAACATGGGACCAAAGTCCCTGCCATTTGACTTAGTCTGAAAGTTTTCAGGGAGTAAAACAAACATGATAAACTAAAGGCACATATGGATGCTTTTATGCAACATTTTTTAGAAATATTTATTTATGCCTATAGGATGCATTTTCTGGTTTTATTATCTGTTAACTTTTGAACTTTCAGTTTTTCTATTGGTGAACCAAACTCTGTAGCCTCTGATTGTAACTGTAAGCTACAGATCTTGCTGATGGCAGCATGGGTTTTTTTTCAATTGCACAACTGGAGGGAAACAACGATAGACAGCGTGACAGTCATGCAGCTCTGCAGCACCGACGCTCAATCTCATTCCAGGAACCGTCTAAACTCTTTCATGTCATCCGGAAAAGTGCAGTTGATAATTCATTATATTCGTGGTAATGAGAGACACTCACACAGAATGAAAGAAAACACAGAGGAAGAGTGAGGAAAAACTGGAATGAAATGAGGAGTACAAGTTACTAAAGTTACACACGGTCTTTATTTTAAAACAAAACACCATCAATCAAACAGTATAGACACTAAAAATGGTCGTAAAGGGGAAAAAGAAAGTAAGAATACATACTTGACATTGTATGGTAGACACTGGGCCAGTACTGACCACTATCTCTCTTCAGCCAGACCCGAATAGTCCTGTGGGATGAAGCCAGAAAGTTTCAGCCTCTGATTTTCAAGACTCCAGGTTTTTTTTAATCATTAGTATTATTATTATTATTATTATTATTATTATTATTAACCAAAACCACACAAGACAGATTTGTAAACAGATTAAACCCTTCATTGCACAACATGAGACTAGCAGCCTATCTAGCATTCAAAATTAGAGTTCCACACAAACGTTGCTTTTTCTACTAAACGTGGTGTTTAAAGGAGTGTTTAGATGAGGAAACAGCCAGGCGTTTCCCATCATGCCCGAGGTCTAGCGTTAGAGTTACCGTGGCACCGGGCTAGAATCACTTTCATTTCCATATCCATAGGGTAAATGGTCCTCATCTATATAGTGCTTTTATCCAAAGCACTTTACAGTAATGACTGACATTCACCCATTCACTCACACATTCACACACAGTCAACCACGCAGGGCGACAGCCAGCTCGTCAGGAGCAATTAGGGTGAGGTGTCTTGCTCAGGGACACCAGGCACTCAGCTAGGAGGAGCCGGGGATCGAACCGGCAAACTTGCGGTTGCCAGCCAACCCGCTCTACTCCTGAGCTAAACACCCCTAGGGTACAAGGAAAGGATGGCAAATTTTTTCAGAGTTGGTTCAGATTCTGGAAGAAGGCAGAGTCATATAGGAGAAACTAACCTGACAGCGAGCAAGATAGGTTCATGGAGTATGTTGCCCGGGTAACTGACTCAGAGTTGTGCTGAACTGGCTTTGTGAAACCGAAAAACCAGAGTTTCCCTCATCTCAGGGTTAACTAACTCTGGGTTTTCACTAAACCTGCTTTCTGAAACAGGCCCCAGGTGTGCATGACGTCAGAGCAACTCAGAACCAAGTCGGGCACAAATCTAACGAGATGGCCTGACCTATCTCTAGCAAGCCTGATATATCAGGCAGCCTTATAGACATGCCACGTTAACTTGATGACACCATAATGCGTAATGTAAAATGTTGGGTATGTTTATTACTGCCTGATTTGACATTTTCCAGGCTCTTAACTTACCAAACTGTCAAAATATATTTTAGCTTTTATTTAAGTAATTAAATATATCCGTGTGAACACCTTGTGTCGTCTTTGTTTACCCTTTTCATGCCTGAGAAACTACACTTTGTCTGGGTTCACATTCTCTACTGTTTATTTTTATCTACTTATTTTGTATTTATTGATGCGTTAATTTAAAATGGACGGTGCACATTCATAGACATTGCAGTGAATGCGAGTTAGCCAAGAGGCTATTTTTCATCTGACATACATGATATTGCCAAAAGTATTCACTTACCCATCCATTTAAAATTTGCAACACAAAGGCTCACAATACAAGATAACAATATTATGAAGAAGAAGAAGAAGAAGAAGAAGAAGAAGAAGAAGAAGAAGAAGAAGAAGAAGAAGAAGAAGAAGAAGAAGAAGAAGAAGAAGAAGAGGAAGAGGAAGAAGACATGCAAAAAAGGATGAATAATGTAAAATGAACTGCATTAGTAGTATTCTTGTTACATTCACCACTGTCCCAGCAGGTATACAAATACCTGAGGCTTTATTAACATCTTGACAATAATATTACGGTGCTGTAGGTGCTAATTTAATAACGGCTGGAATAACTAGAAAAGATCTCCTCCAGGCATGTATTCCTCAAACAAAGAGGAGGTAACGCTCACCCAGTTTTCCCTCTAGGCTCCCTTACAGTCAAGACTGCGGCAGAGAGCAAAATAATAATAATTTGTTTATATTCTATTTATATATTTTATGGTTGCTAACTTTAGTGGATCAAAACATTTCAGGAATGGAATTATTCTGGCTCAAAAGGAGACCAAACTTTTCTATGGTCGTCCTATGGTTTTCAGCGATGACAAAGACTGGAACATGACCAATAGAGGCTTGATTTTAGACAAGCCTATTGCTGAGATGTCTGAAGTGTACATTTTTTTTTCCAGGAAGATACCTTTATGAGTAATTTTCATATCTGTATTAGAATTTTATATTTGTTATTCTTAAATTCTGCACGGTGGTGTAGTGGGTAGCACTCTCGCCTCACAGCAAGAGGGTCCTGGGTTCTATTCCCGGGTCAGCCTGGGTTCCTTCTGTGTGGAGTTTGCATGTTCTCCCCATGTAAGCGTGGGTTCTCTCCGGGTTCTCCGGCTTCCTCCCACAGTCCAAAGACATGCAGGATGGGGATAGGTTAATTGGTGACTCTAAATTGCCCGTAGGTGTGAATGTGAGCGTGAATGGTTGTCTGTCTCTACATGTCGGCCCTGTGATAGACTGGCGTCCTGTCCAGGGTGTACCCTGCCTTCGCCCAATGAGAGCTGGGATTGGCTCCAGCCCCCCCGCGACCCTGAATACAGGATAAGCCGTAGACAATGGATGGATGGATGGATATTCTTAAATTGCAGTTCCTGGTTGTTTATTTGTTACAAGGGGTGAGAATCACCGGACCCAATACTATATTAAATGATCACGTCTTAAGTCCCAATTAAATATTATTATATTGCTTTTTTTTTTTACCAACTTTCTGCCAATCCTGCTGACTTTACCAATGGCACCAGAAAAACCTCAACTCAAATTCATACTGCACTGTGTAGTGGACTGAAAAACGCAATTGTTCCAAAAGTTTTAACTTGTGTTTGTGATATTAATAGTTCATCCATACAATATTGTCACACAAAATATCACAAGATTATACTGTATTGATTTTCACCCCCACCCCTTTTGTTACTGAAGGAATTTTTATTCCGCCGTAGGTTGTGACGTGTAACACAGAGGTTGTGACGTGTGACACAGAGGCGTTGGCTGTAGTGTGACGTATTAAATAAGCATTGAAAAAAAAACATTACCTCTAACATACTAAAACAACAATGGAAGGTACAATTTCGCTCATCGTGCACCTTTATATGATTCTTCAAGCGCATGCGAAGTTGCTATCAATCATATGCAACATGTTGATGCAGTTCTGAGAGTACCTCCTTTCCCGACTCCAACGCCCCATTCCATCTCTGACCTTTTACAATATTGACGGTGCGGAAGAAAAGGAGTTGTTCTGCCGCAATGAAAAGACAGTGTAAAAGGGTCTGCTGTTTAATGTGACAAGGTAAATTCCTTGCGTGTGAAAACCTACTTGATTCGAATTCTAAATGAGTAACGATGTTCTACAGATCACCTATTTTAAGCAATCACTGAAAAAATACGTCTGAATAAAATGTTATAAGCGCATCATCTTCGGCCCCCATCTTTTAATCCTGAAGCAAGAGACCTCCTCGCCATTTTGAGACTTCAGTAAGTTTGCTAGGAGCACCGACAGAAGCTCCACAGACGACGAGCAGCGGAAATGTTCATTTCAATCACTCACAATATGGTCCTCTGTATGAAATGATTATTATTTTATCACAGCTTTATCAAAATATTACCATTAAAATTATATTATAACATTTTCTTTGATGAATAAATGCTTTGAACATTTTGCACATGAATATTTTAACATTCTAAGTTTTCATTAATTGCCGTTGAAAACATATTACGCGCTCTGTATGGAATGGCAATGTGCTTTATGGTCTTCCAAAAACTATTGGTCCAGAAGACATCAATCAAAGTGTAGACTGTCCAATGAGTGTTTCCTCAGAGAACAAGCACACAAACATGCTTCTCTTAACAACAAAGGAGCGCTGAATGTCGAAAACTGTACGTTAAATACACGTAATTAATGAAACCTAGCTGTCAGGGTTAGAGTAAGTGAGATTAGACAGGCATTACAGGACATACAACCTTTGAACATGTGAAGGATCACACCCACCCTCTAGCACCTGCATATGTCAATAGACTGGACACACACACACACACACACACACACAGCCCCAGGCAAGTGTAATACTGGGAGAGTGAGTTATTCCAACTATTGACTCTGTTGGGGTCCAGACCCCTAGTTTGAAAAAAAACAACAACAACAAAAAAACAAGTGTTACAACATCTCAATCACCCAAAAAACCTCACTGCACAGATGCGAGCTCACACTTTTTCTGAACGGGTTCTTTTATAACCTGCAGTTACATCTGATAAATTAAACATTACATTTATAAGTTAATCTTCGTTAACGGTATAAAACAATTCAAACATACTGCATGTGATGACTGTGTCAGCTGACACGCATTGAAGCGTTAGAGGATGTTTTCTTCGTCGACCATAAACCGTTAGACTGTATATAAAGATACACGGTCTGTGGTTCTACCTACAAAAGGCTTTGTATTAGTTAAACCTGGCGGCATGAGGTTTATCAATGACGGGAGCGGAGAAAAACAAGCCAGGTGACGGTTATAAATTGGGATTTGGAGGATAGTTTGTGGTCCTACCTGTCCTCGGACACGCTGATAACACCGTCTTCCTTGGGGATGATGACCGCCGTGCTGACAACATCCTGAAAAGCCTCGATTTTGCTCAGCAGACATGGCTTCCGAGCCTGCGGCTGAGGCTGAATTTCGGCCGCCATGAATTGGTAGTGCACAAACCTCCGTCTAGGGCTCTGGCTCCGGGAAACATAACCCACCACCACCCCGGTCCGACGGAGGAGCCTCGGCTAGTTGATGCTAGCTAGTTAGCTGTCGGCGGTGTTGTGACGGCTGCCAGTCACCTGACAGCTCACGCCCGCCTACACACCAAGCATTTCCCGGCACCAAAACAAGATTTCCGGTCTAAATTTAGTTGTTTTATTTTCAAAATAAAGCGTCATTTCTTGTGAGGTGCGTTCTCAATCTGTTGTTCATCATACCTGTGGTTTACATTTATTTAGTCTTTCTCTTCCATTAGAATTAATTTTGCATTGCATGTATTTAAAAATAAAAATACACAAATAAACAAATAATATAAAAAATATTACGAACTTTATGCATGTATATGTATGTGTGTATATTTATGTATTTTCTTTATTAACGATAATAATAATTACAATAATACATTTTATTTATAGAGGACTTAAAGTTGCTTTACAGTTAAAAAGGAACAAACACCATTGCTACAGAACTGATAACTGATAACTCAATAAAAAGTCAGATGCTCATGACATTGATATTATTTTACCAACATTTGTAATTGTGTTCTCACTTAAAAGAAACCAGCAGCCATGCATTTCCCAATCTATTTTATATTTAAACAGGATCCACTGGAGCATTAGAGTCTTTATTCAAACATCACAATGAGAACTTTCTCACTTTAATGTGGAATAAAAGGAACTCATCATGCATGTGCATTCAACTTCTACTGTGCTGTTCTCTTTTTTTTACGTGTCGATTTATACAGCCAGAATAGCAGCAATGACTGATATACTATATAGTTTCCAACTTACTGTAGGCCTACATCAATGCATTATTTTACCTTGTAAAATCGGTTGCGATAACATTTATTTTACGATGGTGAGCTGGTCAAGAGGGCAGCAAAGTAGGTCGAGTGAAGCATGCTTTTATGTTGAAAGGCAAATAACGAGAAGTCTCGTTTACATTATGCTCAGTACCTTCGCATATTTCACTGACGGACAGGCGTAGTAATCAAGTCTCCTTGACAACCGAACATCAAACTTCCGATTATGACTTTCACAGTAAAACCCTTACTGTCATTCGTTTTTGAAATAATTAAGTTGAAACAAATAGATAATCAATGTTATCGATTGAGAGCTTGAGTGATTACATCAGAAAATACAACGACATGACATAAACGCTTCTAGTACCTCTTCTATTTACAAAAAGTTGTGAGGACAATTATTTCCGGACACATTTTGTCTGGACTTCACAATAAAGGTCGGAATCTCGTAATCTGTATCAAAATCTATGAAAATTAGCTCTTTGGATTTTGAGTGTCAAAATGTTTGATAGTCTAAAATAGTAGAGGACAATATATAAAAATATATGTAAATCACCATATCATAGAAAACAAGTGCAAAGTATTACTTTACTAACCAAGGTTGGTTATAATAAATGCACTATTTTGTATCATTGTAATTATTTGATCTTAAAACTGTACAGCTAATAATGTACAAATCACATTCAGAGGCTGTTATTGTTGTTGTTGTTGTCATATTTATTTTTATATATCTTTTTAGAAGCATGAGTAAGAAAAAATATAAGGAATAGATTCTTATCTGCTGGATTACGTGAAATAACTGAATATATACTTAACTTTTTAAATTTTAAAATTTGTTGTGGGATAGGGCTAATCGTGTTTTTGTAGCAGTGAAAAGTTTGCCTATTACGAATATGTAAAATGGGTATAATAAGTTATAAGCTTCAGTCTGCACCTGTTCATTCAATATATTTATTGTGTTCCCTTCAATCAATTATTCTATATTTGTTCACATTATATTTTTAGACTGTTAATAAGGACCCAAATAAATAACTAGGCTACAACTATAACTACTAGTACTATTACTACTACCTCTACTGGTAGTAGTAGTACTAGTACACAACTACTACAAAAATAACTACAAACATAAAGGGGTTGTCACAAAGAATAAAGAGTGCGTAATTCACTTTTCAAATTTAAATAAATTAAAAAAATAAGGTGGTTAACATATCAAACTGAGGTATGACTGTGATAATTATGTATTATAGTAGTTTAATTGTATGCCTTTTTGTTATGTATTATTATTATTATACTGCTAATAAGTAGTAGTAGTAGTAGTAGTAGTAGTAGTAGTAGTAGTAGTAGTAGTAGTAGTAGTAGTAGTAGTAGTATTGTTGTTATCAGTTTATTTAATTGTTATATGTAATTGTTAATAAAGAACAAAATAATCTACTGTTATATAATCGGTTGGTTCAAATTTACAATAAATGTCAATACAGTGCCCTCTAGATCTCATTACACTAGCCCCATAAAATACATACTTTTATTCTGAAAAACGTGTCAGTCACACACCGGAAAAATCTCTCTCTCTCTCTCTCTCTCTCTCTCTCTCTCTCTCTCTCTCTCTCATTCTCTCTCCTCTCTCTCTCGCTGTGCGTGCGCGCGCTTGTGTTGCTCCAGAGAACTCCGTCAAACCTCCCTCTTCTTCTTCGCTATCGCTGGCAACCGGATGGTTTCCTCCTTTTTTTTTGCGGGGTGATGCTTTTTCCCGGGCAGTTGTATTACGTAAACAAACAATGTGACATAACTAATGTTTGTGTAAAGCCCAAACTGATGGGAAGCAACAACAAAACGTATTAAATCAGAATAATACAGTTGTAAGGATAGGAACATATGGGGAAGACAAGACAAAGTATAGCCATCTTGGAGCTGCAGGATGTGCGCATGTCAATTCCTTGCACTGCCTATTCCTTCACGTCGTTTCTCAGAAAAAGGGCTGCCTTTATTTGGTCATCACATGAAAACCAGGTTCTGGCTTAATATTTTGCTATTGTTGTTGTTTTATATTTATATTGTCTGTCTTCAGTTCTCTCTCTTTAGTCTTTAGGGGTGTCTTTCACAATAGCCCACGCCCGTGCATAGGGTGAAGTGGATTATGTAATCAGCTCGGGGCAGACACCATTCTTAAATAACATGCACTCAAACAGCGCCTAAAAAGAGTGCGTCGACACCCACATGCGTTGTATTCTTTAACACATAACGCACGTACAGAATATTTCCTTACATTCCAGCCTCTGAGACATGCGAGCATGCGCATGAGAACTCTCGGCTTTAGCCTTATTTGGATATGGTAATGAGTGGCTCCAGACAGCCAATGCAGAGTGAGAATGTTGCACACGTGACAGTGACAGACCGCTTGGGAGGCGGGGTCAAGCGCGGAGCTTTGGCTAAAACCGTTGGACAAGCCACAGCGCATTCAGTGTAGGGCGAAGCAGGGGAACACTATGAGGGGGAACTTTGTTACTATGAAACTTAGGAATATTTGCAAATTATTGTAAAAATTATCAAAATCCCTCCTAAATCAATAACCTGCCCCTAGGGTTTGAGGTTTTTAGTTTAGTTTGCCCGGAAAGGGCTTCTTCACTCACTATTCTTACACTTTTTTTGAAAGAATGTGTGAGACAGACAGTTAGCCAGCTAGTGCTAGCTAGCTAGCTAGCTGAGAGGTGATACAGGCGGCAGGAGAACAAAAGATTTTTTTGGTTTTTGCGTTTTGGCCGGTTGTACTGACACCAAGTCCATGCAGAACGTGTCATTATCATCACAATGCCCGTGTTACTTTTTCTGATAGACACGTCCGCTTCAATGAACCAGCGCACCCATCTGGGCACTACCTATCTGGACATAGCAAAAGGCGCTGTTGAGACTTTTATGAAGGTACTGTAACCACGGGACACATTCATGTTGGGAGATCCACAACCCGACCTGTCGATAAATAATTCTCTACTATTTCCACAGCTCAGAGGGAGAGATCCGGCGAGCCGAGGGGACCGGTATATGTTGGTAAATTTTGAAGACGTTCCGTTCGGGATCAAGGTAGAGTTTGTTTTCGGGTCATGTCCAGTTTTTCATTGCGCAGATTGACTGACTCTCCCTGCCTTCACCGCTCCACCACGTTGTGATCGCTACATCAATTATTGTGTGTAGAGAAAATCTCCAGGAGGAGCTTTCATACCCCTTTTAAAACATGGCCGACATTTTGTTTCAGTGTGAGCAGCAAGGAACTCTGGGTGTTATTTATACAGCGAGGAGGTGATATCTGAGGGGAAGAGGAGGGAGGGGGAGTGAGGAGGTGACAGACCAGCTTACTTTACTAGTTTGACATCAGATTTGACCAAACAAAGTGATCTGTTGTCTTTTTACAAATGTTTTGTATCATAAGCAATTCTACAGGAAGTCAGCTTCTCACACCTTCTTAGTTCATTTGTTTACACATATGCAAGCAAAGTTAAAATATACATAAACAACAGACACGTGATATCGTTTATATCCATGCACTGTTAATGAACTACCCTCAAAAACTGAACTTCTTTGGCTTACTTCGACCTCTGAACACATTTAAAAAAAATTATATATATATATATATATATATATATATATATATATATATATATATATAATATATATATATACACACACACACAAATCAGGATATATATTTATCCTGATTTTATATGTGCAATTGGCTTGATACAAAACTATCTTCCCTTTCCCAGTTTACCAGAAATTTGGAATCATATAGGAGCATAAAAAAACGGAATTTCTGTAATTTAATTTTGATACGTTCTTTATTTATCATATGCACAACAATTGGATAGAAGCAATGTTTACCGGCAATGGAAATCATACGGCTCCCATGATAATATACAATTTTTTTTTAAACAAGTAGATAAAATAGAAATTGAAAGACATATAATGATTAAAATCAAGTAATATACATTTGACAGTAATTGCAAGTGAATAAACTAAATTTGTACTAAACAGGAACATACTAAATGTATGCATTATAACAACTATGTATAACACTGTGTGTGTGTGTGTGTGTGTGTGTGTGTGTGTGTGTGTGTGTGTGTGTGTGTGTATATATATATATATATATATATATATATATATATATATACATACACACACACATCCATATATACACGTCCGTTTTGTCTTTTATTAGGTTATAATTCTGTTTACATTGGGTACTCAATTTTCTTAAGAGCAGACAACTGAAGATGTATCCAGAAAGTAGTTGTTTAGATCAGATTGCCACTTTGGAAGTTACCAGTGGCAGTAGTCTGGCAGAAATGGATCTTGGCTGCACTTTTGTCAAATTATTGGATAGGATGTGACCTATATCGTATTATTGTAGTGGCTCAGAATCATAAGTTGACATCTGCAGAGCTTGTCTGGTGTTCACAAGGATCATCCCTTTGTTCTTGATGGAGATATCAATGTTGAAAGAAACAAACCAGTGTTTCCTGCAAATTTGAGTGCATATTGAGCTTTTGAGCTGCAGCAGAACAACATGATACAATGTTTGCAATGTCTCCTTCATGTGTCACATTAAGAGGATATTGAGCTGGGATGAAGGACCTTGTAGTTGTCTGTCTTTGTGTGTTATTGACCCAAATGTGTTTCTTGTGTCTTCTAAGGCTGGATGGAAAGAGAGCCACGCCACATTCATGACAGAGTTGAGGAACCTGCAGGCAGCCGGACTCACATCTATCGGCCAGTCGCTGAGGACCGCCTTTGATTTACTCAATCTCAATAGATTAGTGACTGGGATAGACAACTATGGACAGGTATGTAGCTCTGAAGAGGCAGTGGAGAAAAAAACAAGGTGGATGAAAGTGTGATGACAAGGTGTTATATGCCCCTGACCCCTCTGACCCCCCTATCCCCAGTCCTACAAGCATCAACCACCTGTACACTGTGACCCCACACACCGACTGTCATGTGCTCATCACACAAACACAACAAAGTAAAAAGAACCCAAAACTCTTTTTCTTCTCCTCTGCAGCCGATTACAGCGTTGAGTTTAGATTGTGTTGCATTGATCTGCCACGATGCTCCAAATCATGGATGTACAGATAAAAACATGAGCCGTCAATCAGCTGTGAAACCTTAGAAGTGATGTACTTACAATGGGAGGATCCTTTCAGCCTTCAACCCTGTTCACGTCGGACCAGTATTATAGAACCAGAGCACGTCACGTGACTTCAAAATTACCCCCCATGTTGGTTTAGTGCTCTGTATAACTTCTGTTTATATATATAAAAAAATATATATTGCTGCCGCAAATGAAGTACTCGCATCTCTACTTACGGAAAAGTAGTAATAGTACACTGTAAAATATTCTTTTACTAGTCCTGCATTCAAAATATTGCTCCAGTAAAGGAACAAAGTTAGACCTATAATCATCAACATATACTTATTGCTAAAAGTAAAAGTACCTATTATGCAGGATAATATATATTATATTATTGTATTAATGTGATCATCACTTTAATGTTGCAGCTGGTAAAGGTGGAGCTTTAATGACTTCATATATTGCTGCCTAGTATAATCTATAATAATACATCATTATTTATTATTTATTGGTTGATTGTATTTTGTTTTAATAATCTGAATCCATAAAGTACATGTAGTGCAGTAAAAAGTACAATATTTCCCTCTGAGATGTCGTGTAGTAAAAGGAAAAAGTACAGTACAGTAATTGAGTATTAAAGAATACATTTAATAACTTGATACAAGGAGCTACTCGTATTTTAAAAATCATAATTAATCTGGAACGTGAAAAGTTTTGTCAGAGTCTATAAGGAGCATACAGATTGAAAATAATTGTGTTAAAAAATATATATCTATATGTATTATACCCACAGAGACCACTCGTCTATCTAGTGAATTGTCATTCACATGTAGTTTATATTAGAACATGACCTCTGTGTTCGGAAAAATATGGTCGGTGAATTTTTACTTACTTCCAACATGGCAGAATCACACGGGATAAGTAGAATTTCCTTTTGGATCCCTGCCACCCAGGCTAATGCATACTGGACGTACAGCAGCCACAATTGATGTCAGATGAAATACGCCCAGGCTGGCAGGAGCGTTACGGACACATCGAACACTGAGGGCAAGGTGACTGTGTCCCGTAGTTCTCATTTAATGACCTCTTTGTGCCTTTTCACAAATGAAGGTCAGTTTGAGAACAAATGGCATCCTCAGCCTCAGGCACTGTGTTTAGATTCCGTCCTTTCAAAAGGAGTTGTGTAACGACTGCAAAAAAAAACAAAACGCAAAACAATCTTTTAGTCTTTATTATATTCGAGAATAAGGCTCTCCACAGTTTCCTGTAGCCCAATGTGATGTTTTCATTTTGTTTTTTGTCTGACCGACGGAAAGATTCCGTTTGCAGCCATGTAAAACAAAACAAAAAACTGACTGATTTGATTAATTACTCTTTTTTTTGTGCTACTCTGCGGCATCATACTGTATCTCCTGTGATCCGCTTTCTCTTGCCAGATTTGGAGCATTGAAGTGAAGCAGTTAGCAGGAAATGATATTTCAAGGGATGTGTTTCTGCAGAATATGAGTGCGTTTATGAGCAGATTAAGTGTTAAAGAGACCTTTTCCATAATTCAGAGGCAGCTGTTAATCACTAACGTCCTGCTTTAATCTCATGTGTACTGATGAAGATTCTTAAATGCTGTGTTTCCCCTTTGAGCAGTACACGGCATGTTGTTTTTCTGTCTTTACGCTGCGAAACCACAGTGATCTGGTAGCTTGACCTCTGTTGACTCTGTTTGAAGTAAAATTCAATATTTAAGTCGACTTCCTCGTGTTAGTAAGGTGTGAGATGATACAGAGAACTAGAGAGGGACAAGACAGAAGACAAATGGGAGTTAATGTTGTAACAAAGAAACCTATAGGTTGCCAGGTGTCTGAGATGAGTCTCCTCCGGGAGGTGAGCAGGTAGAGAGGAGGGAGCACCCTCATTTTTCATTTAGGGCGTGTGTGTATATATATATATATATATATATATATATATATATATATATATATATATATATATATATATATATAAGTGTTTGGATTGAATATATATATATATAACATATATATATATATATATATAACATATATATATATATATATAACATGTATATATATATATATATATAACATGTATATATATATATATATAACATATATATATATAACATAAAAATATATATTCAATCCAAACACTTCATTTTACAAGATTACACTTGAACACGCCATGTAAAAAAGTTAGGAAAGGTTAGAAAACTATTTACTGAATAGAGCCTGAATGCATCATAATGTTACTCACTACAACCTGTTCATGTTAGCTGTAAGGTTTGTTAATAAGCCAATCAGGACCGAGCTCCCGGCCAGCACCACCAGATGTGTTCAACATGGATTTACGGTTCACAATGTGGGTTGGTGGCTAGATGGCGTTAAAGCCTTTCTTCAGATTGCATATTCTTGCTGAATCTCAGCTGATCAGATGGAGCATCCCTGCCGGGCCTAGAAATGGCAGAGGGCCAAGTCAACCCGGAGGTTGAGAGAACTGCAACGCAGACTTGAAGTGAACCATACTCAGACCTCCTTAGGTCGTCTTAGTATAAACGGGGATTAAAGGGATCTCCATTAGTCTGGTGTTGTGTTATTAGACCAGCTGATCCTGCTGCTTCAGACAGACTTGGCTGATTATTATTATTGATGCATGTCTTGGTTATATTCCCATTTGGTGACAGTTTCCTAAAAACCAGATGATGTCATCAAATGGCTTATTTTGTCTGTCAAATACCCCCAAATCTAAAGTGGTTCAGTTTTCTGTTGCATATGACAAAGAAAAGAATAAAATCTGGTTATAAGGAAAATTCTAATTTCCATAGCACTCTTTTATAAAAACAATAAAAGGCACAATGATGTTTATAGAAGGAATAAGCTTAAAAACAGTGGATGATTAAACTGAACTTTATTCTAAGGTCAAGAATAAAGTGCCGTAATTTTTAAGAATAAAAATAGACCTTAAAATGGAAGGAGAAAGCTTTTCGATAATGTGATTTAAAGAAGATACAGTGAAGCAAACCAGAGTCCAAACAGCAAACGCTCACTTCCCTTTAGTCTTGAGGAAGAAACACTACAGCAGGCCCACACACTTTAAAAAATGTTGATCAGAGTAATCTGTCAGCGTCTACCTCCCCTCTTACACCGTGCACAGGCTTGCAGGAGTGACGGGGAGTTGCTATGGTTACATGCACGCTCTCTGTCTCAGTTGCTCAGAAACTTTCTGCCAATAAACCATCCTTGATGTAAACTTGGTTTTCAACGCCGCCTCAATCTAACTGATTGCCAGAGCAGGTGGCTTAACAGAGCAGGTTAACTTCATCCAAAGTTTTGGTGCTGTAGAAATAAAGGAAGTTTGTTTTAAATTACAATATTATTTCAGTATTGCTTATATTTGGGGCCCCTTTTTAAAACATAAAATGGCGCCCAGGGTGAGGAGCATAGATCTTTATTATGTTATCTGGAGTCTGTCAGAAATTGTATCCAAAACACAAATTAGCAAAAAAGACAATAAGGCATTAATTCATGAAGCCAGAAAGGAATTGAATGTGTCAGGGAAAATGTCCGACCTGGTCCCCAATGTAGTTGAAGAGCCCTGAACTACAGGCTAAAACATGGGGGGGTGGAAAGAAAATATTTATTTTACTACTTTGTATATCTGTAGATTTCTCCCAAAACTTACCATTAGATAATGCATCATTTGCAAATTAAAACATAACATTCAATACAAAAAATAATGTCAGTAATCAACTGAGGGTTCATGGTGATATCAATTTTTTTTTACCCTATTAGTTTGACAATCCATCTCTTTAAAGGCCGCTTTCTCTAAATTAATTTTTCTCAGACTCTGAGCCAGAAATCTCCACATCAGCAGCACTTTCCAGTTTCATTCCTGTCTATATTCTGAAGGTTTGTTCATATATCATTTCAAAACCTCATTTAAACAACGTTTTATTCGTGAAAACATGACAATTTATTTAACGGCTGTTGACAGTATCAGTATAATAGTTTAATCTTTAGATAAATGTACTGTACTGTGGACAAGATTACAGAAGCAGATGTCCCCAAATCAAATTTGATTAGCTCTTGTTGGCAGTTTTTTTGCCTCGTTATGGCCGACAGTTTATTGCATAGAAACAGTAAAAGCTAAGTGAGCTGATGGATGAAACCATCACTCGTCTGGCAAGTTGGCCTCATTGCTCTCTTATTGACATGCTGAGGAAGTGCTCAGTATCATAACCAGGATCCCTCCCGTACACTGGATCCTGCTCGCTTTACTTTTGGGCTGTTTGTGTAACTGGACAGATCCATCATTGAGCAAAAACCACAGCCTACAGGTAGAGTCCACACTGAGTGGGTCGACATCCATTAATAATCCCTCACATTGCTGTCAGGACAGGATGGCCTCTATGAAGCCTCTCTATGACTCTGCGGTCAGGTTTGAACTGTGGGGAGGCTGGTGTATAGTGATACATGCAGCCCTTCTCGTGTGTGTGTGTGTGTGTGTGTGTGTGTGTGTGTGTGTGTGTGTGTGTGTGTGTGTGTGTGTGTGTGTGTGTGTGTGTGTGTGTGTGTGTGTGTGTGTGTGTGTGTGTGTGTGTGTGTGTGTGTGTGTGTGTGTGTGTGTGTGTGTGTGTGTGTGTGTGTGTGCATTACTCGCACAATTTTTACCACATTTCTTGTTGCTTTTTTTGTAAATTCTTTCACACAGAACGTGTTTATTCATCTCGTCCACGGTGTGTAAAGACCTTTTACAAGCGCTTCTAAATTTGAATGTGAATTTTTCTCTATAAATGCGCTTCTTCTACTTTTTTAAATCATTTTTAACTTTAAATCATTTAAATTTTTTTGAAAATGTGAATTTCTTTTTTTTTTTCTCTCTTAACAGGGAAGGAATCCATTTTTCCTCGAACCCGCCATCATAATCGCCATCACCGACGGCAACAAGTTGACCAGCGGCGGTGGAGTCCAAGACGAGGTCAGCAAGCACATGAGCCTCTCTGATCACACAACAGTGTTTAACACAAGAAACCACGTTATCTGTCACTATGGAGACTAAAAATAAATTCACAGGCAACATTAATTCAGCACATATGAAAGTATTTTTATATAGTTATGGTAAGAATAACCCCATGACTATAAAAAGCAAAACGGTTCTACTACACTGTCAACTCCCAGCATCATATCCTACCTGTCTTATGGTGACCCACCACTGATGGGGAACAGTCATTTTTAACACCTGTTTGTTTCATTGTATGACTTTGGTCTTCTAAAAGTTTAGCTCGGATTCACCAAAGTCACACAATAACACAAACTAGCTCACTGATGAAGTCTGGTGTCTGTGAAGAGAGCATATGGCTCCAGTTCCCTATCAGATACACAATATCTGGGGTTTTCCACCACTGACTATTCATGTCATTTTTTATTTGTCTTCAATCATTTAATCATTTTCTTGAGCCAGTTAAAGGCATGCCACCAAAGTACACATGCATGTGTGCACAAGATCAGGATGGGAACACCTCCGTCTTATTTCGAGCAGGGAATCCCTGAACGTGTTGTATTGATTTATGCAGCCAAAACCAAAAGATAATCAATTTAACTTTAATATAGAACAGAAATGCTTCACATTTTAAAAGCAACCTTTACTAAATGAAATGTAATAAATTAGCATGAAAACCTATTGTCTTAGCTCTTATTATAAGCACATGAAGCATGGCGTGCTATGAACATCCCTTGGTGGTCTACTAATCAAAGGAACTCAACCTGCCCTAAATAATTAACTTAATTCTGCCATCTGTAAGCTGCTATGTTGAATATACGTGCTGTGAGACGGCGATGACGCCATTAAGACATGTAGTCATTCCTGCAGCTTGCAAAGAAGAGGTCAAAGGCATCCAGGTTAAATCCTGGGTTCTGCAGCTCCGGTGTAATTTATGGCCTGTGTGGTAATATCTGTTCAGACCGGGCACAGGCTACCAAGTGACTTTAATTGCAGCTCTTCTGGCACTTCTTTAAAAAGTCAGGGCTGAGAAGAAACTTTAGGAGCAGTACGATGTTACTGTGAAGACACAAGACCTTTTAACAGCACTTCAGTACATAATAAATATCACTTAGTTAAATGTTGTTGGGTTGGGCAGTATGAACTAAACCTTCTGTGGGTGGTAAACTGGTTTCATCACAGTCTCCGGTGTCATGTTCCACCACTGCATTTTGCAATATCGTTTTTGCCGTGATAAACACACACACACACATTTCAGTTTCAGCAGGAAGCACTGTTTGTACGGTCTGTGGTTACTTAAAGGGTATCACAGCTCTGTTTCCTCGTGGAGCCTCTTGCTGCTCATTTCAGCGTTACACATTTATACTCTCACGATCAGTATAGTGTTGGTGTGAGGTACGTAGTTTTGCAATTATCAGCTGAAGAGACGTCTGCCTTCTCTCCAATATAATGCGACTAGATGATGCTTGTGGTGCTCAAAACACCAAGAAATAGGTTTGAACAGAATCATGCCATGATTTCTGGAAATGAGTTATATTATTTACATTATGGAGGAGACTCTCCCAAAACACATGTAGGTCTTTCCCTCATTTTAATTTTTATTTGATGCCAATAGACATATCGACACACACACATTAAAAATAGCTTTTGCTTTCTGAGGATATGTTCCCTTATGCCGAGTTCACACTGAACACGACAGTGCTGCATTTTTCAGCAAGGCATCCTTTCAGCGCTGCCTATATCCTTTCAGCCCCCATGTAAACCAATTGGACTGACACAGGACGACGCGCAGGTCTGTGGCCGGCTTGTGATCTTCAGTGATAGTTTAGGCATCTTGTCTATTTTCTCTGTGTGCCACGAGCAAAATTGGCAAGAAAAAACACTGATAATCTGCCAAAAACGATATGTCGTGATATAAATGATCTCGTTCTCATAAATAATAATATATATCCATCCCACGCTTCCCTCCCCTCTCCACCTGCCGATCTTCCAGAGTTTAAATTCCTCAGATTCCCTTCCCACATGATCCAATTAAAATCCATTCACTACTCTACGTATTTGACAGTCGTGTCGAGGAAGAGAGCGAGCGCGACAAGCAAACGCACACGCAAGCAGACCGATCAGCTCTCCAGAAAACCGCAGAGGAACAGAATCGCTTGTTGACCGGCGCTGAGAAATTCACTTGTAGTGTGGACGACCAGGCTACTGGTCACACAGCAGTCCACATGGCACGGTGTGGCGCCTCCACCTCCAGTATGGACCCGGGGTTACAGTGAAAATTGGAAGAATCATGTTTGGAATACAGTGATATAATACCATCACTGCAAAAATCCTCAAAATACTGTGATGTCATTTTTAGGTCCCACCCACAAGTGCCATTTTATTTAAAACAATAACAAACAAAAACTGCTTCACATGAAATTAGACAGAATGAAGATGGACAGAAATAAGATGGGAAATAAAACCCACTTGATAAGGGAAAATAAGATAAATGAATAGAATGCAGGGAAAAAAAACAGCATTTAAAAGAAAAGGTGCACAAGTGGGAAATATAAAGACCTGTATCAGGAAAGTCAGAGCTAGTTAAAGTGGTCCCTCCACATCAGCCCCGCCTCTCTGGAGAAGAACAAGCTATCACTATCTAACCTATCTATTTAACTAGCTTAGTAGCCAGTCATCCGTCTCCAGAGCTGTGACAACGCTTTCTTTTGTACTAGTCAAATGACAATAATGTTTGTTCTACTCCTTTCTATTTCTATGGCATGTCTGCCTGAAATAAAAACATGAATCCGTTTTTCAACAACTTTCCAAATGAAAAAATCTATTTGAATTAAATACCTGATAACGTAAAGCCTTTCAGCAATGTTCCCATAAAAAATCCTGCTGATTGATTTTGGATTTATATTAAATGGAGGGCGAACATGGTGCATGTCTTCACACTGTCCAGCGTCTCTAGTTCTGATCCTTGCTTCGTCTCGTCTCTGTCCAGCTCCATCTGCCTCTGACCACGCCGCTGCCCGGCAGTGAGCTGACAAAGGAGCCCTTCCGATGGGACCAGCGCCTGTTTGCTCTGGTGCTGCGCATCGCTGGCAACGCTTCAGTGGAGCCCGAACCCCTCGGGGGCGTCCCGCCAGACGACTCTCCGATCACCCCCATGTGTGAGGTCACTGGAGGTAGGCTCCTGAGAACAACCTGCTGTTTGGTCCATGTATGTTATGTGTTTAAAGGGGCATTCCGCTGATTTTACACATCAAGGTCAGTTTTACCCGTCATGAGTCTGCAGGCTCTATGGAGTGTGAAAGATTTAAAGTAAGCACCTCTAAGGGGGGGGCTGTGGTTGAAGCTGCCTTCGCCAAGTGGATTGAAGGTGCCCCCAATGTGAAACTCAACCAGCTGTGAGCCGCCCGCAGCGCCGTCAGCACATGTGGACAGATGGCGGCTGCCTCCATCCATAATGCTCACCGGGTGAGCGAGTGAGACGGATGCAGCTAGCTAAAAAAAACTTTAAAGCCTCAACCCAAGCGAGCACTTATTGAAGCAGCAAGACAGTAAATAGTGAAGCTGTCCGTTTCATTACTTCCACTTATAGTGATGGAACAGACATGACTAAAATACCTTGGTTATACTTTCCACAAGGGCAGGCGTACGGACATGAGCTCACGTTTTTTATATTCTCCAAATGACAATCCGTCATTCCTAAAGCTCCTCAAAGTTTCTGCATTTTCTTTGCCCATCTGTGTCGCGTAGTTAGGAAATGAACAGGAGAAAACGACGTCACTTTGGCTGTGCAGACACACATCCCTTCATCTCTCTTATAGCTTGTTTCAACTAGTGTGTGAAGCAGCCTACTGTTCTTTCCAGTCGCTGCTGGTGTTAGTTACATTCAGCAGTAACTATGGCCGAACAAACAAAGAAAAGTTGATGACAGATGATGAAACTTCAAAAGCAAATGCAAAGAAAAGGTTCAGGTCAGGACAAGACAGGGGTTCCTGGGAATCTGCAATTACCACGTATCGCCATAGATGGAACCAAAGGGACCAAACTACTTCTTTGAGATTGTAGCTGTGTCCCAATTCACCGGCCGCGTTCTTCTGAGGCTGCGTTTATACATCACATTGTCAAAGACTCCCTCAAATGCATCCCAGAAATGCAGCCTTTTCGCGGATTTGGAGGATTCTACTGTTTCTTCACGGCCCGACTTATCCCATGATTCATTGTGAAATATTGGATTTTTATGAATTTATCTGGCTCGCTCTGATTGAACCAGGAAGCAGTGAGATACACGGAAGAGAAGATATTGGTCAGAGAACAACTTCACAAGATGTCCCAGTATGAATATTAGGAAGAGAAGTGGAAATCATTAATTTATGGCGACTGGCTGAGGTTTAACTTTCAGCCAATCGTTGACCTTCTTTATACTTTGTCCCCACCCTCTGAGCTGTCAGTGTTATCACGTTTCTTACAAGAACTGAATTTCAAACTCGAATTTGGTGAGTTTTAACTTTATCTATATATAGTTAGCATACTTTCTGCATACATCTTGTGATGCACCTGGACACGTCATCAGTGTTGTAGGCCCATCGCCAGAAGTATACATAAAGTTAAAACTCGCCTCCTAATATGAAATACAATGAATAGAATGTGATCTCTGGCTCCATTAGTTACCTCTTCTCGTATCAACTGCAACTGGTTGCCAAGCGACGGGTGGGGCAGGAACAGCTGGTGACACAAATGGGAAATCTTATGTAGTTAGACCAGACGTCTCATTTCAGAGATCGCTTGATTCAGCCATCGCTGTCTTCAAAGAATGCTATTGAGTTGCAGAGTGTCTCCAAAAAATCATTGTCTTATTTGATTTAGTTCATTTGTGACGATGAGTCTTTTTGTTGTTGCATCATTAACACAAATATGGTTTACAAGACATAACAAACAATCAATACAATCTAGCTTGTAGCCCATACATTTCCAAGTGACTACAGAAAGTCCAAAATTCAAGTAAATATGTTTGAATAATTATATTTGGAGGCCTTTGTGTCTGCATCATTTATGAATCAATAAGGTATATAATGGTAACCTGTAAGAGAATTAAGAGGAAAGTATGTTCCTTTATCACAGACAGCTGGCTAACGTAAGGACATGACCTTCAATTATTATTCATAAAGTATAGCCAGTTATTTGTAAATGGATGTCATAATAACCCTATTTTGGACAAAAACATGACAGACCTATTCCTCCTGGGAGTGACACCGGCCTAATTTATAGTGCTGCAACAACCTGGTGGGACATGCTGGGACAAGCTCAAAGTATTTATAACACCACGTCAAAATAGCTATTTGTCAAATGCATTCCCTGATGAATCATCTCTATCAATACAAAGAAAGTGGAGAATAGATCTTGTCTTTTACTTTCCTTGGCAGCTGTTTGTCTCCCCAGTGGACGGAGCTCCGTCTCAACACTCTGTTACTTGTGTTTACAGATTTTGACAACCAAGTATGCAAACATTGTTTTCTTCTTAACCACGGCAGCTCTGCTGCTGCTCAAGTGCACTTCAGAGTAATTGTTGATGGTATGGTAATATGGTTGGAAAGCTCAGATTTCACCTTCTCCGGTATTGCACCTTTCTTTGACTGCCTAACATCTAGTTTTTAAGGGGCAACAAATGCATGTTTTTAACTTCTTATAATGAAGTAAATGTTGATTCCACAATGTAACGACTACAGAATACTGATAGTATCAGTGTTTGGATTGGTTCGCATTCACAATAGAGTCTCAAAAAGTCTGATAGGGTTCTAATACCAACTAATACAAATACCGTGATATATACATTACCGGTATTTGTCAAAACTTTTAACAGTTAAAACTTTTTTTTTTCATTTGTCGGATGACTGCATAACAAAATATGTAAATCTAAAGACGAACAACATCCTTCTTTCTCTTCCCGGCTGATAAAGAGTCGCTGTATAAAACACATCAGGTAGAAAAATGTTACATTAGTGATGGAACGAAGCTTAGTTAGCTAGCTGTGCTGTACATTGTGTGAAATGAGAGATGTAGTTCACTGATCTGTTTCACACAAAACTAAATCTTTTAAATAAACAAACGTGTAATTTATGCAACAATTCAAACAGGACCAACAAATGATTTGTACCCTAGTTTTTTCTCAGAGCTGATGAAGGAGGTAGGTGAGCCATCTTGCTTCCTTCTCAATAAATAAACATGATGTTGAACATTTACCTTTATGTCTACTTCAGACTACAATACATTTGTGTCTGTACGATCGGTCACTATGTCAGGTTAGATGATCGTAGAGTCACAACGTGGGCAAGCAGATTTCTCCCCAAAAACACATTAACATTGAAGCCTGGAGGGAGAGAGTCCATGCTATTTGCAGAGAGGGCGTGGACTATGATCACTCTAAACAGCATGCATGGGAATAAAGGATAATATATTTGAATAAGGGCCGTCACATGATTCAAATTTTTAATCAGATTAATCACAGGGTAGCTGTGGGTGAATCACGATTATTTACCATTTGTAAAACTACTCGTAGAAATTCCCAGTTTCTCTGTATATTGTTGTGGAAATGCAAAGATAAATAACAGAAGGCGTATATGCACCAGAATTTTAAACCTCTACAAACAGGGATGCACCGCTACAACTTTTTTTCAGAGTACAAATACTTGAATTTCAGTAGTTGAGTACTGATATGAGTATATACAGTATATTACCGTTCTAACAATAACTTTGAAAACATTCCACTTTCTTTCCTGATACAGAGTTTGCAGAAGGGATATTGATAATTAACTGTCTAACCATGATATCAGTTACACAGTTTAAATAAATATTAAAAAATAACAAAGCTAAGAGACTCAGTGGAGCACCTCGTCACTTTAAGGAGAATAGTGCTGGTCCACCTTAAAGCTCAACCCACCTTGCTGCTGAGCAGCCAGAGTTGTTGCTAACTTCAGGGCTAAATCCCGGTCTAGATGACCTTATTTGGAGTGTTGATGGAGCAGCTGTAATGTTAGCATAGCCTAGCACACACCAGCCATTCAGAAAACATTTTAAAAGTTGTTTGCTTGTCGTCTTGCTGGCGGACCTAACAAAGCATGACTTCAGACTTTACAAATCGTCACAACATCCTCTTCTAGCAGTAGACCTTGATCCCTCCTGTCTCTGTCCTCATGCTGCCTGGTTGTGGAAGCAGCTGGTAGGAGGAACAGAACAGAATGATGCTGACGGAGGTCAAGATTAACACACATAGAGAGAAGCTCTGTGCAGCAGTCAGTGGTGCTGAATGCAGAACATGACACAGCTCCATTGTCAGTGACAGTCTACAGTACATACTGACGGCCCATTACTGCTGATTGCAAACCTGACACAAAGCCATGGCCTATTGAAACGAGGGAGTGAATGGGTGCATAACAAGGTCATTCGAGGTGAAGCTGGAGGCTGTAAATGGCTGAATTAGGCTAATCAGTTGTAGCTCGGGAAGATGGCGTGTCTGACACTTGTATCTATAGCAACTCAGTTTACTCTACATTCAAATGCTGCTTTTAGATAGATAAATGTTGCGAATACGCTATACTATTAGAGAGATGGCCCGCTGTTGGGCTTGTTTTCTGTAACCAGTGAAGCATGAAAGCATGGCAGAATTAGAAGTCTTACTAGTGGACTGCTGGCTTCTCATACACAACAACAGGGGGGCAGCTGTGGCTCAGAGGTAGAGCAAGTTGTCCTCCAATCGGAAGATTGGCGGTTCGAATCCCGGCTCCTACAAGCTGAACATTCCTTGGGCAAGATACTGAACCCCCCGAAGGCTTCCATCTATGTGTGAATGTGTGTGAATGAGGCGGTTCCTCTGCCATTTGTGAATAAAGGTAAAGCCGAGTTCACACCGGACCGAAAATCGGCGTCTTTGAGATGATCAAATGTATAATCCGCCATTCGAGTCGGTCATTTTTTTTTTACCATTCTGATTAGTGGAGGCTAGCAGCTTGACTAGCGAATCAGTGAAGCCCGGAAGTGACGATGGTAAACATACCAGATAAACAGTGGAATCGAAGAAGGTGGTCTAGAGAGGACCGCCTACTTCCGGTTTTCGTGTTTTTTGGCCCACAATACAGATTAGTGCCGCCTGTTGTTTTGGAGACATTACATCTCGCGCAAGCGCGGAACGTATGGCGTCGGCTGTAGTTCCGTAGGTGTGAACCGCCCATGTCGTTGTTCGAGTCTGCCATGTTAAGTAGCCCGACTTCATTTACTGATGCGAGTCGGGCAGTTCTTCCGGTGTGGACCCGCCTTAAAGTGACTGAATGTAGTGGAAAGCATCTTGAGTAGCTAGTCAGCTAGAAAAGTGCTCTATGAATGCAGGCCCATCAGCCCTGATTTTACATGTTTTTGGAGCCCAGAGAAAACTGCTCAGAGACAAATCTGCATTGGCTCGGCGATTGCGCATCGGCACTTGAGCACCATGTGTGAACTCTCCAAAGATGTGAGCCGAGATTCTCGCTGGTGCCTCGCAGACACATTCCAGATATCTGGCATGTTAGATATTTGTACCTGCTGACAGCACAAGACATAGATGTAGGGTAAACAAGTTTCAGTTTAGTTTGAGGGGTTTTGGAAGGATATCATTTTTATTTTGTTTCAGTTTTATGACATTTGATTTATTTATTATTCAATTTAGCATAATAACCCTGTTGTACTCTACCTGCTCAGCACTAAAACCTTTTGAATACCTGGATTCAATACGTCATCCAAGATCAGTCATGAGCCATCGATCTCCTGTTTAATTTCTTCACATTTCAGGTCTTTAACATGTAAAGTATGTTTCATTGCAGGGCGTTCCTACAGTGTGTTCTCTCAGCGCATGTTGAATCAGTGTCTGGAGTCTCTGGTGCAGAAGATCCAGAGTGGAGTGGTGATAAACTTTGAGAAGACTGGGCCTGACCCTCCCCCATTAGAGGGTAAGAGACATGAGACATCGCTGCTGCACTGTATCTGTTTGATTAGCACAGAGCCTCTCCAACCCACTTGTCTTTTAAATAGCCTCTGAGCTCATCTCCACTGTGGTTCATTAGTAGCTGCTGGATGTCACCATCATATCTTAACTGCACACACACTGTTTTATCATTCTGTTGTGTTTCATAGCTCTCAAACACTTTGTCTTTGACTATGAAGTCAGCTTCCTGTCTTACTGTCTGTCTGTCTGTCTGTCTGTCCAGACGCTCCTGCTGAGGTTGTGAAGGCTGGTCCACAAGCTTGGCATTGTTGTCACAAGCTGATCTACGTACGCCCCAACCCTAAAACCGGTGTCCCCATCGGTCACTGGCCCGTCCCTGAGGCCTTTTGGCCAGACCAGAACTCACCCACACTGGTAGGAAACTTAAGTTGTGTACTGTATTATCCCAAATGTTTCCACAATGTTCAAACCAGAGAAATCATCATTTTAATCAAAGTAAATGTGTGTTTCATTTAGTCGCCTCTCAGTTGTGTCATATCCTCTTTTGTTAATGCGACAGCGTTGTGGTTGTCTGCCAGAAGCTGTCATAAACAGACTTTTAAATTTTTTTATTTTTTTTTAAAAGAACATCTTACTGTCAACATTTTTGATCCTCTAATATCAAGATACATATTTAATGTCAGCTTTTTTCATTCAGTATCATTTTTAGTCATCAGAGAAGCTCAGCTTGCGGCCCCTCCAGGACGTCCTCTGTCCGCTGAACAGCGTCGGGAAAACACAGATTTTTAACCTGAAGCTACTTTATTTTAATCAGCGGGTCTGTTTGTTTCTGGAGAGGAGCTCTCCCATGATCCCACGCTGCTTCACCATGTCAACTAATGTATTTATTTATTTTTAGATCATTACAAATTGTGCATTTTAAGGATAACTTACTGTTTTAATTATGGCACACCACATTATAGCTGATATATACAGTATGCATACAGCTTTTGAATTTGGGATTAAGAGTATATGTCTTCTTCAAATTAATTTTAAATTTATGTTCAAAATCACGTTTCGTCTATATTTGTGGAGGTCTTTTTGAGCTGTGTCCACTATGTTCACAACTTCCTCTTTTAATTTTTATCATTTAACCTTTATTTAACCCGTACGTCCCTCACGAGCTGGCTCCTGACCTCTCCGCTTCACTACGCTTTAGTAACAGTAAAAACAGTGGATGACTTCAGACTTAAGACGTTATTATATAGACTTTCTTTTAACATGAAGTTGTGAGAAAACGGAAACCCCAGTAATATCATGCATCTTATGTTTCTAAATATCAGATGATAATAAATATTGACAAACCAATAATTAGAGTCCAAATGGGAGATTGCAGATGAGCTGAAAAGTGCATTATTCTGTATCCACTATTAAAATTATACGATGATTCTTACAGTGCAGAATGTGATATGTACTATAACGTATTTACCCCCCAGCCTCCACGCTCAGCCCACCCCCACGTCCGGTTCTCCTGTCTGGATGCGGAGCCCATGGTGATAGACAAGGTGCCCTTTGACAAGTACGAGCTGGAGCCTTCGCCTCTCACGCAGTACATTTTGGAGAGGAAGTCCCCGCACACCTGCTGGCAGGTACAGCTCCACCACAGATGCCACACCAAAGAAATAATAGATGCTTTATCGGAAAGGACTTCAACATTAGAGCATTACGTTAGATGTTCCACCATATTTGCGATGAGTTAATGACAACTTGGAAATTTCACCATGTCAAACCCTGATTTGAATGATTAATCATTTGAAATCTCAACTAACTGCTAGAGTAAGTTGTGTGAAGTGTGACTGGTGTCTTATGTGGGGAATAATGGGTGAGTGAATGAGGGGGGTGATTTCTGACATGGTGACAATGATAAACTGTTAACTGTTAAATAAATGTACATAATAAATATAACAATACATAATAAATATCAGCTACCTAGCTTATGTAAGTGACCATAGTGTTACAGGATGTTGCATTCTAATGTCAGCATATTAAAATTGGTTATTTGTTGCTGTGCTGTGATTGGCTGATTATCTGGCGATATCTTTTGTGGCAATAGCATGGACAAGAGTCTTTCTTCTTGATGAAGCTGTTACGTTCCAGTAATTTAGTGGCTGGCTAGTTAGCTAGCTAGCTTACTAATTCCACCCTACTTTCGTGCTACATTGGTCACAGAAAATGCACCAAACAACGTTGGTGCAGTGTGTGGATGAACCATTAAGTTGATAAATTTCACTCGTTTAGCAGCTGGTTGGTTAGCTAGCTTGCCTACTAATTCCACCATGCTTTCACGCTACACTGGTTACAGAGAATTAACTAAACAAATTCCCTCTCCTGCCACCCTCAGGCCAAACTTTACTTTTTTTTGCACCACCAGTAATCCATATCAAACAGTAGGAAAGTTGTCCCTCCGTGTTTCATTCATGCTGTACGTCCTCTGGTCGCTGCTAACCTGTTAATGTTCAGACTGTTTGTCTTCCCCCTACTAATGCAGGCACATAAATGCATTAATGGAAATAATTACTTAATATTACCGTGATGCCTGCAGGGTCCTACATAGCTGGAGGTTAGCCGAGGTGAAAACATAAAGTTAAAAATCACAGAGGGAGTGTTTAATGTGCGGTATTGCTTTTCAAAGAGGCGAGGCTCAGTGTGACGGCCCCAGTGAACCAGCAGCTTATTGTTTGTGTTTCTAATGTCACCACACATCGATTGATTTTTTCTCTGCGTCTCTGTTCCAGGTGTTTGTCTGTAACAGTGCCAAGTACAGTGACCTGGGTCAGCCCTTCGGCTACTTAAAGGCCAGCACGGCTCTCAACTGTGTCAACCTGTTTGTGATGCCCTACAATTACCCCGTTCTTCTGCCACTTCTGGGTGAGACTGATGATTTGACTGTCAGTGTGTGTGGTGTCGCCTCGTTATTTCAGAACATTTAATGGGAAGTAGGAACAAGTCTTTTGTACTTTTAACTTCTGTGTCATGTTGTACTCTTTTGTTTTTGCCTCATGCATTTCCTCCACGACTGTTATATAAACATGGTCATGTGCTTTTATGACTGTCATTTTTCAGTTTGTACTTTCTCCTTGCAGACGACTTGATCAAAGTGCACAAGTTCAAGCCCACCATCAAATGGCGGCAGTCCTTTGAGAACTACCTGAAGACCATGCCTCCATATTATATCGGGGTCAGTGGACTTCAGCTCTTTACATTTAAAAAAAAAACAAAAAAAGTATTAATATACGACAACCATAAAAGCTGCTGCCCATGTCTTATTACTGGTCTTTTTGGTTTCCACAGTCCCTCAGGAAAGCTCTGAGAATCATGGGAGCACCCAACCTGCTGGCCGACAACATGGAGTACGGCCTCAGCTACAGCGTGGTCTCCTACCTGAAGAAGCTCAGCCAACAGGTGAGAAGTTGGCTCTCTCACACATCTGACCTGCGGCCATTATAGATCATTTTCACGGAAGACATTTTATCTCGTCACTGTAGGAACAGCGCATGTATAAATATTGATATTAATTGCATTTAGCTGCTTTGATTTCAGGTTCCTGGTATCGTGCATGCATCAGCAGAGTCCTTGTTATTAGTAACGCAGTCCCTGCTATGACAAAAAAAATGTTGTCACAGATGAGAAACTATAAGGTCTCCCTGCATAAATTAAGGAGATATCATTTTAATTATGTATTTATGTATATTGTATTTTTGTAATATGGCTCTTCATTATGATGGCAAGCTAGATAACCTTTCAGGTCATGACCCCTTATCATTAATTTCAGTTAAGACATGATGTGGTAAAAACTGCCTTGGTAAAAATGTGTATGAACCCTGACATTAACTAATAGACTGACTGTAACGGCGTTCAACTTGTCCCAGGCATGTTAATAATTTGCTCACATTTGCAGTCAAAAATCGAGTACGACCGCCTGATTGCCTTGATTGGTAAGAAGCAGCCACCGGAGGCCGGCATCAAGGTGCGCTGGCGAGGTGGAGGCATCTCTCTGGCCCAGCGCCGGGACTTCATCCAGCAGCTGCAGAGCCTCTCTGGAGACACTCCAGCTCTGTCCATGGAGCTCAACCCGAAAGAGTTCCAGGGCTTTCAGCTTGCACTGCTCAACAAGGTAACATTAAATTATTGTTATTGAGGCCGCGTTCAGACTGCAGGCAAATCCGATTCAAATCTGATTCCTTCTCATATCCGATTTTTAGGGCTGACTGTCCACACTGTTTTAGCAAGTGTCCAAATCGCATTTGGCTCTGTTCAGACTGGGCCACATCAAGTGACCCATCTGACTGGTTGCTGTAGCAACGACGTCGGAGCGGAGGCGTGTATTGTGTGACGTCATGTAATAGCGACGAGAAAAACAACAAACAAGATAGAGGCAGCTCACATGAGTATATTGTCCTTATCGCTGTCCAGTAGGGGTGCAGAACCGGTAACGTAGCTCCACAACTTGAAACAGGCGGGTGGTTTGGCGCATTGGGTCAGGTCTAACGTCGCGTAGAGTGACCTCACGGACAGTCAAATCCGATCTGAGTGTTTGGAGCTGTTCAGACTGAGACGCATCTGTCCAAATGCGATCTGAAACTACCTCCCGGAGGTGGTTTCGATCCGTTTCGCAAAAATCGGATTTCATGTGACTTGGGACTGTTTAGACTTCAAAAGAGTCATCCGGTTCCAATCTGGATGGGCTAAAAATCGGATTTCTGCTGGCAGTCTGAACGCGGCCTAATGGTTCCTCTTCAGCTACACTTACTCTGCCCTACTGAGGTGCATTTACTAGCTCTCCCTTCCATCCAACTGTCCTCCTGAGGCTTTATTCAGGTGTTTAATGTAGTTTGTTGAAAACAGATCGACGGTATTCACTGCAAAAATACGACCGTATGTCACCAGAAAACGACTTTCTGTCCTGGCCAAATTCAAACTCACGGCTATCGCTCTGTGTTGCGTCCTCATCAGGGCCTGAAGCCGCAGAGCTTTAGGAATCCCTATGACATCCCACGCAGCCACCTGCTGGACCAGCTGAGCCGAATGAGGAGGAACCTGCTCAACACCAGCGTCTGTACTCTCAGAGGGCAGGACTCAGGTCAGTTCCCTTCATCAGCTGGCGCCATGATGGCAGCTTGTCATCCTGGGGGCCCACACTCCACTCACAAGTATTATATACATTCAAACATCACGTCAGTGCCAGTCACCAGACTGTTCCAAACTTCTTATCTTAAAGAGAGAGCACGGAGCTGCAGGCCTATTTCGCCAGTCAAGTGTGACCGGCCCGCCAATCAGTTCTGTTTACAAGATATCAAATTTAAAACCAGCAAAAAATGTACATCTTCTTTACATCTACATTTTCTTGGCAAAACAAATCCATAATTGACAACGTTGCGTTGAAAAAGAAGCTTTTCTATATCTATGATCATAGAACTGTTCGACGAGGTCGGAGCAGCAGCAAGTCATTGGACCATCAAAGTGAGAAATATACAGAAATCTATTATGTTGTAATTCATTCCCATGCATGCAGATCAAGGGGTCGAGTAGCTCAGGGAAAATGTCCAGCCTCCAACAGCCCTACTCTACAGGCTCTGTAGATCACAGGAGATGTGTGCTCAGTCTAGGTAGTGAGGAGCATTTTAAACTGGCCCGTCTTGTCAGATAAATAAAATGGTTCAGTGTGTCTCACACCCACTTTTGGGTTTGGTCATAATTGTGCTGTTATTCTTGTAGCCACACCCAAAATGAGGGTGAAAACTTCGCACACAGATGTCATGTTGCTCTTTAAAGGTGTTCTAACCCTGAAGTCTGGTCAGCGTTTGAGTTTCAAACATTCATAAAATTCAACTACCATTATTAGCAAAATGTGAAGAGGTCACAGGGTGAGAGATAGAGTTATCTACTGGGATGAGCAAGCTTACCAGTCTTGTAATAGCACTTGTGACCTCCAGAGGCGATGAGTCACTGTAGCGTGCTGCCGGATTGGAGGACTGGTTCAGCTGCCGTTCCAATCATGCTCCTTCATGGAAGGACCAGGAAGTGGGACAGGCCTCGGGAGTCAGATCGCAGACGGGGAACCGTGTATCGTACTTGTTATTCAAGGATCTGTGTGCTTTTGAACTTAATGACAGAGTTAGTGCTGGGATTTACACTGGTTAAATGCTAGAGCTACAGCTAATCGCTAACTGAAGGTGACTGGGAGTCAAACAAAAGAACAAGATGTTTGTTAATTTCTTTGGACCGAATCCAACAACCAAAGTGCTGAAGCGTACGCGGAGCCCTCAGTGTGTCGCAGGAAACACACAGATAGAAAAACGTAAACTACAGGCGACGCCACACGTGGAGATGAGAAGGTTGCAGTGCTGTTTTAACCGTCTCTCAGTAATGTGGTTGACTGTGGTGTATTCTTCTCCTGCTGTTGGTTAGAAGTCCTACTTGTTTGGAGCAGATTGCCAGGTGTTATACACTGCACCTTTTTTAAAAACACAACATGTATTTCCACATTATGTTTTCGACATTTTAATATCGGCTCGTAAAGGGATTTCACACGGTGCTGGTTCCTTCCTGAACACCCCACGATACAGATTTTACTTGTGTTTCTTTATCTTTTGGAAAAAAGTGTTCATTAAATTCTGGACCAAGTGGGTCAGATATGTAAGATTTAGTTGAGGTACCCACTGACTGACCCTGTACTCCTGTTTCCTTTCATCAAACCTCATTTATTTTTATTCTATTTTCTTTCAAGTGTCCCCAAGACATCGTTTTTTTTATCTCTCCCAAAATGTACAAAGTAGTCTATAAGTCCCAAAAATGAATATATCTATTTTTAACCTGTTGAATGTCCCCGTCTCGTGTCCAGACCAGCTCCACAGCGTGCCAATAGCCCAGATGGGCAACTACCAAGACTTCCTGAAAGCTGCTCCTCAGCCTCTCCGCGACGCCGACCCCGAGCAGCCCAAACGTCTGCACACATTCGGCAACCCCTTCAAGCTGGACAAGAAGGTTAGACTCAACTAGGGATGGATCCCGATTAAAATCACTGACAATAAATTGATTGTGGTGAATTATCGGGATTATTGGGAGAAGCGTAAATATGAGTTGACTTGAAAAAGGTGTCTTAGTTCACCGTCAAAAGTCTTTAGTTTTTTATTTTATTTAAGATTATTTGATTGTTTTTCACCAAAACAGATGTTCACTAAAGAAGATATGCAGTTGTTTTTTATAAAGTGATTCCAGTATTATTAAGTTTAAGTTTTAAGCATATTTAATGATTATCGGGATAATCGTGAATTGCGATTATTTCGGATAATAAAATAATTGTGACATGAAATTGTCATATCATCCCATGTCTAGCATCAAGTAACCCTGATGCTCTTTTCAATGAGTACCAGACAGCCTTATAAAGTGAGGACCTTCTTCCCCTCTCAGGGCATGATGATTGATGAGGCCGACGAGTTTGTGACCGGCCCTCAGAACAAAGGAAAGAGACCAGGGGACAGCAGCAACATGACAGGGGGCGGTCCCAAGAGACGCCGCTGCATGTCTCCTCTGCTTCGTCTGGGTCGAGCCTACACCCCCCCAGTAACACCGCCGGCCAGCCCTCGACCTACAGGTAGTTATATACACGTCTTTGGAAAGAAAAACCATCACTGGTAGTTTCAGTCCTGGTTCTTGAGCGCTTGAAGACGGTAAAATCGTACTCTGAACTGTCACTGATGCCCTTTTTAAAGGTCCTCTGTTATAAAAAGTACATTTTTTCGTGTCTTTTTTTATTATTATGAAGCGGGTCTAAGTGCTATATAAATAATGTGAAAGTATATAAAGCTCATTCCATGTAGAGATACACACTCATGACTATACAATACTATAAAAACGAATTAACACGTTAAAAGTCCTAAATCACTCACACTATAGTGGACTATAGAGTTTCCCATTTTGTAGTGCTGTCCAAATGAACAGGGAAACTTATGAAACCCTGTATAGTTATATTAATTGTGGGATACTCAAGGTATCCCACGATGAATCTTGAAAAGTAGTTACCATCATGCATTGTTCTGAAGGACAAATGACCGAAGGACGGATGGAGAGCGTCATTTTATTAATTTATGAATTTGGTTAATATGGTCATTGTTCCATCATTAACAACAGCAGCCTAGATCACTCAAAAATTCACTCACAGAAGAAGAGGCAACTTGACCAAAATATCTTTTAAATCTCTGAACCTTCAGACGTGGACATGAGCGACGGAGCACCTGAACCGGACCTGATCATCAACCACCTGAATCAGAACCACTACAGCTCAGACGGGAGCTCGGACTCGGACACGGACCATTCCTCGGAGCCGGTCCAGCACCTAGAGAACCACACGACCGCCGACCCCGAGGACCTCCGGCACGGCAGCAGCGAGGACGAGGAGGAGAATGGGCAGCTGCTAGAAAGCGAGCTGCAGGTGGGCGAGCTGCAGGTGGGCGAGCTGCCGGCGCCGCCGGGCAGCGAGGGAGGAGCAGAGATGGTGCTGGTGGACGAGCAGCCGCCACGCTACCTGTCACCTGCTGCTTTGAAGAAGCACATCCACATCGAGACGACCAAGGTCAACAACGAGCTGAGGACGCTCATCAACAAGGAGATCAGGAAACCTGGCAGACGTACGTAATCAAACCATCATAGTCTTCTTTTCTGGTGTTGATACCAAATCTTTATTTGATGCCTTTTAACGAAACAACCATTTAAATTTTTTTTTACAAACGTTAAGATGTAATGGCAGAATTATAGTTTAAGACTACTGCTACTTTTTCGTGTCCCTCAAGCTTTGACCTCCCTGTTTTTCTCTCGTGGAGAACAGTGACAAAAATGTGAATAATAATACAAAATATACAGCGCTTCATGAAAGAATCTACGATGGCACATTGGAGCCGTTGTAGGTTTAAAAAAAAATGACAGAGCCAGAGTAGGGGGTTAATATCACAAAAAAACCCTAAATATTCTCTGTGATTGTAAAGTCAGACATGTGCGAGAGACAAAATGCCGCCGTCTCTGCTCCTGAAGTAGAGCACGACGAAGGTCCTGACCGTTACATACGTGTTTTATCTCATGTTCTTTCTATATGATTTTTATAAATAAATACAAATATAAATAGTGTATTTTGCACTCAGCGGCTCATGTTACTGCAATGTTTAAGGTGGCGTCTGTGGTGTGACGATGTTTGTCCAACCTTTCAAAGTGAAGCCATGTGCTTGACAAGTAAATAAACCTCTTTAATCTCAGAAAATATTAAGCTATGATGGCCTTAATGGGTGAAACTGAGGCAGCTGAAGATGAAGGCTCATCCTAGCATGAAGGATGATTGTAGAACTATTGTAGAAAGAGAAATAAATAAGTGATTAATCGTCATCGACTTTCTCTTTGTGTTCCAGACTACGAGAAGATCTTCCTCCTCCTGAAGCAGATCCAGGGAACTCTGGACACCAGACTCATCTTCCTTCAGAACATCATCAAAGAGGCAGCCAGGTTACTATTATTACTCTGCTGCCTCACACAATAACAAATCAGATGTTTCACTTGTGTTGCTCTTCTAGCTTTGCTTAGGCTGTCCCTTCACATAAGACTGTATCGCAGCGCCGTGATCACCAGCAGCATCTCCTTTCAGCCCTCCAGAAGCACTCAGTCCTCCTCGGGAGGTGGTCTCACGTAACCTTTGCATTGTGCTCCAGGTCCACTTTGCCCTTTGAATTGTATCTTAGCCCTCTTTGCTTGCCGTACACAGATCACATGGGACGCTAAGTCCAGCCAGCTACTATATTATATCATTTGTTTTTTTTTATTCTAATAAAATAGTTTAAATTAACAAGTTGCGATTCACTAAGTGCGTGCATTTTACAACCATTAGACTCCACTTCAAAACAATGCAAACGTGGTGATAGAGAAACATGCATGTGTGTCTGTCAGTCCCGCAAGACAGACAGTTATTAAATTAAAAGATGACAAATCACAGTAACATCTGCAGTGATTGCACAGACGGGGGACATTTGGAGGCAGCTACTTGACGATTGTGCAGCAGCCCTGAGCTTTAAATAGTGCATTGAAAAAGCTGCGTTTTCCATAATCCTGGATGACACACAGACTTAATGAATGGGCTAAATGAATTCATTTCATGTGGACTGCACTGCAGTGCCACGTCAAAGTCAAAAGAAAAAAAAGGAAGGAACTATATTGTGAACAGAAGAGGACTCGGGCTGAATTTTTTTCAAATGGAAATGAAAAGAACCGATTCCCTTCGCTGTTGGTCCACTTTAAGAGGACTGGGCACTTTATGTGAAAACACCTGAAATGTTGCCTTTTAATGGACTTAATTGCTGCAGAATACAAACACTTGTTTTCATTGTTTGTTTCTTCAGGTTCAAGAAGCGCGTTCTCATCGAGCAGCTGGAGAACTTCCTGGAAGAGATCCACAACAGATCCAATAACATGAACCACGTGGACACACTCTGAGACCGGCACATTCCCCAAACTGAACTCCAGCTTCCTGTACCTGGGCCCCCACGGAGACGAGACGCCCAGCCTCTTCAGTGGACTCAACATAATCGTTGGTTTGCACAGTTTCAAATAAAGACCCTGGATGGTGCCAGATGATGAAATTGTAGAACGAGGAAGCATTTAATTGCTGCAGGTGAAGCGTTTAAGGTTTCTGGTCTGTAAAGCGTCTGAACAGGACTGCTTTATGAACTTTGCCCTTAATTATTCCCCTCCTGGTTTTCTTTTTAAGAAGGCAAATGACATTACAGGAGGCGGCGGAGTCCCTGAGGGTCAGTTGTGTTTTATTGGTGTGTAGGAAGGCTTCAGGTTGTCGTAGGTAACTCAGGGTCAAACAGGATCCACTTTCCCTCGCATTCATTCGCTTTTCTGTTTCCACACTCCACTTACCGAAGCACTCCAAGGCTGTGCTTATAAATGAGCACGACGCGGCTCAAGTATTGAATTCTGTCAACTTGTGTTTTAACTACAATTAACGTTGTTGAGAAGTTACTTAATAATTGTGATAGAACTGTGTCCTCTGTGCAGGTTTTCTGAGAGGTCGACATGGAGTTAAAATCATTGGTTACAAATGTTGAAACACAGGGACAAAAAGCTCAGGAACTAATACCAACGCATCATAATCAGCAATAACACCGGAGCTACTTCTACCCCCATTTTATCTTAATTCAGCTGATATGCAACACCGTTGAGTGTTGATGAATGACGTCTCGGATGCCATCTCGTCCCAACGTGTTGGTCGCTGCCAAATAACTTCAACCCGCCTCTGACTCTTCCCCTCCAGCGCCATGAATCTCAAACCAACTATTTGTCGCTTAACCGCGAATGCACTTGTGTACATTTGAGAATGTTTATTTAAAGTAATTTAAAAGAACCCTTTTGTTGCTCCCCCCAATAATCCTCCTTCTATTTTGTTGTTAAATTTTCTCAAATATACACAAATAATCTGAATGAAGGTGTCGAGGTCAAGAGTTGATTTCTGATTCAGCCCTCTTCTGTTCCCTCCCTCCCTCCTGGGTCAGGGACCAAAAATCTGCCATACATGTTTTTGTCTGTGAAGAGGCCGCTACCAAAAGAGTATTTTGAATACACTGTATAGATGTAAATAACCCTAGAGTACTATTTAAAGAGAATGTTCAGTGGAAAATGGCCTTTTTGTAAGTATTTCCATGAATAAAGTTTCTATTTTACACTGTGAAGGGCCGTGTAAATAAAGTGTTCTGTATAGATGTGACTCTGTGTTTTATTTTGTTTGTTTTGTTAGTTTGTTTTTTGCAGTAAAGGAATGACCAAAACAGCCTGTGTAAAAACACATGTATTAAAATTTTATTTACAGGCTTGTACAAAAATATTGTCCCTCTTCCTGAAGTGTCTGTGGAGCCTCCCGTTGGTCCACAAATAAATACCGGTGGTGGGGGGGTTGGTGGGTGTGTATGTGGGAGGTGTTTGGGTGTCTTAGGGTGCTTGGTCAGCTGGGTTCATCACTCTGCCCATGAACAAGATGGATCCTGAAATCAAGAACACCGAGAGTTATTGGCTGAACATAAACCACTGTTTTTTAAAGCTGAAAACTAATGTATCTGGGTTTATACTATTGTACTGGATTCATTTAGGTCCACATCTTGACATTTAAGTGAAAAGTATTTGAATTATACATGTCATAAATATACATAGGGACTGCCCTCTACTGGTTGAAACTCGAATTTTGCAATTTAATTGAGTTATTAGCTGATACATGTGGAGGTAGCTTTAAAGTTAAGCCACCAGCCTCACCAAACAGTAGTGAAGACTAGCACTGGCCCTTTAAATCAGCCTGTGAAACGCTTGTGCTAATTGCTAACACACTGCTAGCATACACATACTGTATCTGCCCATATGTAAACTCATTCACAAATGATTATTACATTATATTTGTAGTATCATATAATGAAAGTTATTCCAGGACATTGTTCACATAGAGCAGAACTAGAGCACGCAACTATTTAAATTGTATTTTGTCACTATAATTAACCTTCCCAGCACTTGGCTAACCATAATCATAACACTAGCCAGCATGCTAGCGATTAGCATTATTGCTAGCAATTATCATACGAATTGAAAGGCCTTATTCATGAACAGTAAGTTATCAACAGTTAAGTCTGGATACATGTTTAAGTAATACAGTAAGTAAATAAAATACGCAATTATGCTATTTTTTTATGTTTCGCGGTAGCCAGGACTACATAAATACGTCATCCCTGAAGCGCTCTAATTCAACCGAGTAAAAGTCATTTGAAAAGTTGCACCAGTAATGGCTACAAGTGTATCTTAATAAAGCGATTGGGGGGGGGGGGGGAGAAATCCTGTTTGAAATCATAGTAAAATGTGACGTCTCCTGTAGGTTTAAAGATTAAGTTAATAAAGTTTTAGCTGAAAAAGTGGTGGGATCACGCTGTGTACGTCCCTGTTGCGGTGCATGTTTCAATACTGCCACTAGAGGTCGACAAACACAACATGTTCAGTCCTATGGAACACTTTTTAATGGCAGGTTACTTTTGAGATTTGCTTATATTATGTTTTCCTTACAGACAGCTGTTGCTTTTCATTAGTTATCAAGTGTCCATACATTATTTTTGTGGCATTCAACAGAAATTAATGGAGATTTCATATCATGCCATCCGTAACAGTACAAAAGAAACTTTGCAGAACATCTTATTATGCTGTATGTTGTTGTATGTTGGTAGCAAAGAGTTTAAACATGCAGGACCACTGTTGTGATCATTTATTTAAGCCTGGAATGAGAAATGCTTTAAAACAAATAAATAAATAAATACCTGTGTTAATCTGTCGTAGCAAGAATAAGAATGGCCTGTCCGCCTTAAAAACAGGAGCCCGGGATCGTTTGAGTAGCACCATCGCTGCAACGTGAGGACATTATTTCTGTTATCATCACATAAAATCTTCTTCTGTTAAAAGATGCGGTTGCAGGCTATCAAAATGATTCTGCATGATGTTTCTCACCTGTAGCAGCAGCAGCCTTCGTCCCATCTTCTGTGACTTCTATTCTCACTTCATGGAAGGCGTCAGAAACATAGAGACTCTCCTCCACTGCAGAAAGTAACAAGTGTCAGTCAATCAGTGTGTGACCTTTGTGGAGGAGAATTCTGTTAAAAGCCCTTTTACAGACTAAATGTTTTGGCAAGGTGACATATTGACCTGATATTCCAGTGAAATCGGCTGCCGTCGGGTTGAAGGCGTCACTGATGCCCATGGCGGGGAGCACTGACCTCAGGTTGAACTTGTTCTGCATTCTGAACCTGCGAACACCAGACAGGAAATTGTTTGTACGTCTGAAAACGATGAGTCTAAATAAAACTCATCTGTGGCCGGTGCGTGGTCTTACCTGGGCAGGAAAACATCCATCTTGGTTCTGCGCAGGCCCGTGTCCCAGGAGGCCAGCTGGCGAGCGGTGAGCTGGGACTCGAGGGAGGACAAAGGCGTCTTCCTCTCGCTGGGCAGGACCACCTGCAGGCTTAGGGAGCGGCCCATGTACGGCAGCCCCAGCACGGTGTAGCGCTGCTCCGACGCCGTCCTGAACTGACCTGCGGGGGAGGACGACCAGTTCAGGCGCGCAACTTCTGACTTTTTTGACTTGTCGATCAGTAATTTAGTTTTTATGTTGGCGATTACATCCAACTGAAACTTCTCCCGACTGTCTAGGAGAACTTCAGCAGTCTGATCTGAGCTACTGTAGAAACACTGCTCCATATGTAGACATGGGGCTCAAAACACAACTATTCTTATTTTCAGGGGATTATACACCAAATAAATCATACTTATTCATATTATATTCAATAGATCTCTGAGTTGCTTCAAAGTGTTCTATTAAAACATTTGATAGTGATGGACTGTTTGTTTGGAGCATCTGTGGAATTTAATGTAACAAATAAATGGCAGTAAACAACTGTTATATTTTCATACCATAGAAAAGATAAAGCAAAGTAAACAAGATTTAAGTGCTAAGTTATTAATCGTCATGTACTCATCTTAATATTGTGCAGTGAAAAACCTTGTTCAAAAACACAATATATACACAACAAAGACAAATATATACAATGGATATTAAAAAAAGTAAGCCAAGCTATATTTAAGAATTATATGTTTCAACAAAAACATAACTTTATATTTCCATGTATGTGATACTTTTTTGTTTAAATTGAGTCATTTATGAATTGAGAGGATTATGTGCTACTATTAGTTTTTATTGACATATTTGACTTTAATTGGATAATAAGTATTATTTATTGACCAGTAAAATGTAAGAAACAGGCACTTCAGTGAAGTCTTTGCTTATTTTGCCTGATCAATAAACCCACAAATATTTACAATGATATGAATCTCTTTATAATATGTAAGTAAATCAATTTATTTACAGTAACAGTTGTGTTTGTGTTGAATTACTGACAAGAAGAGAAGAAGCAATCAGTCTCTTACCGAAGCTGACCTCTGAGGCCTGATACATCATGGGCACCTTGATGGCGGTCCCATCAGACAGGATGAAGGGCAGGTTCTGGGTGTTGGTGAACAGGAACTGTTTCTGCCAGACGCCCCTGAAGGCCACCGTGTTGACCAGGGCCATCTGCAGCCGGTGGCCCCACCATGGGGCCTCCACCTGGGCCTCGCCAGAGCCCGACAGCTCCCCGCTGCTGCTTCCTGCCTGGAGGGGCCACTGCTCATCTGGGGGTGACGAGGGGAGGGCAGAGATTTACGTAAAGGTACGTGGTCTCTAACGTCAGGGGGCTCAAGACCGGCTGATGTGGTCTGATGCAGTGAACCAATGATTAACGGGATGAGAAAGCCTTTCCTCTTCACATAATCAGGTTTATCCTTATCGGCCTTCAACAGATTTAACTTTTTTCTGAGAGTATTACCTCAAAGACAAAATAGTTCAAGCTACATCAGTTGATTTGACTTCATCACTAGAGGAAACTCCACAACCAGCTGACACATTGGACTGGCTGGAGATGAACTACGTCTCCAGATCAGGCGTCAGCAGGAGACAAAAAGCTGTTTCCAGAGATCCTGTTAGATTTGATCTGTAGCTACCTGTTATTTTATCGACCACCTTCAGATAGTTTGAATTCTACATCAATGTGGAAATATTTCTGTATCTGTCATTGTATTCTATACTTTGTTCTTTATATTTATATACATTGGATCTGCTGGTTTTGATAAGTGATCCATAAATAATCCTTATTATTGTTATTATCCTAATCAAAACATGAAACTAAATCCACCATCTAGAGACCATCTACATCACAATTACACAGAACAGTTCCCCCCCTGTTTGCTGTGTAGACTATAACAAGTGAAGGCTGATGAGAGTGAAGCGGTCAGTAAAACCAAAACAAGGAGCTAAAGGAGACTGAAACTCCCCCGAGCTGCTGGTTGTTCTCGCTGGGTTCCCGAGGCGCTCACCGTGGTTGTGTCCCGGTCGCTGCAGCTGCCTGTGGCTGTGGTTGGATTGGCTGAAGTTGGCTCGGACGACGCCGGCGTCGGCCCAGGCTGCCGCCTGCTGGGTGAAGTCAGTCAGGAGCTGGACGCCGCTCTGCACCATCAACGTGCAGCTCTGCTGCAGCCACATCCCCTGGCTGGTGTTGCTCATGTCTCTCTGTGAATGCAACAGGAAGTCTTGAACCTGGACATCTGCAGGACAGGAGGACACAGAGGACAGGGGAGACGTTTTAGGGCCTTTTTTTATATGTAAAAATGGAAACCACTCAAATGCTGCAAACTGTTCATCTTGTTGCTGTGGTTCGGAAGCAGCTTAGTATCTGGAAATCACCTGCTCTGCTTCAACCTAATTTAAAGACATTTAATTCAGAGCAATTTGTTTTTAAAACTGCTGGAAAACGACTGCAGCGGAAGCTCCAATCCTGAAATGGATTCAACTCAACGGTAACCGTAACGGTTCGTGTCCCTGCAGGACGGTGCACAAACACTCATTTCATTTAGGTTGAGCTTTGTTCAACACAGGCTGGTGAACGCTACACACCACAGGGACCTAATTATCTGATTAACCTTAACATACCACCATAAATAAAATGTAGTATTTCATTAGCAAACTCTTCACGTTTTCAAATCAAATGATCCACACTGAAGTGAAACCGGTTCTGCAGCTGTTTTTATCAAGAATATTATAGCAGTCAGTTGTCAGATTGATTTTTCTTTGATTTGTTTTTGCTGTTATTGATTTGGAGCAGGCGGAAGATAGCTGTGCTTTTACAGGAAAAAGCTGTTTTGTTGCTTTTCTTTCTCACTCTGCATTCACACTTAAATATCTTTATATATTTGTCATCTATCTAATAAACCAAAGAAAAGCAGCCATAGTCAGAAACAAGTATTTCCTGCAAGCTGTCACTACACAGTGGGATTTCTAACTAAATACTGACTGGCAAACATGTGACTTTAGCTGAAACAATGTCCATTAATTGATTAGTTGAATGTCAGAAAATATACTATTTTGGAAACCATTTTATGTCATTTATTTTTTACCAACTGGTTCCAACTTCTCAACTGCTTTTCACTGGTTCATCCAGTTTTAATCCGGATATATTAAAGTTGACTGTTGACGTTGAAGCTTTTTCAATCAAAATTTTATAGACAAAACAACTTAAAATGTATTAAACCAACAACTGCAGCCCTTCATCATTGTGATATTTATCTCAGGTTAGTTTCAAATAAATGTTTTTCTTGCCAAGGTATCCTGCTAAATTCAAAAAATCAGCTTCCGTCCTTGACTGAACAGTAGCTCCAACTCTCACTTTGCTTGTAATTAAACACAGTGACCTCTCAACCCCGAGGCAGAGCTGCAGGAGTGGTTAATGAGATTAGAGTTTGTGTGGAGGCAGGTATTATGGCTCCAGACACCAGTGTGCAGCAGCAGCAGAAGCGCTCCACGCCACCTGGTACCAGCCAAGCTCTCTCTATGTAGAACAAGCCTGGTTTGTTATGGAGCCTACCCTTCACGTTGTATCCGAGAGTTCCCTCCAGCTGAGCCAGCGTGTTGCCCCTGGCACCGAGCTGCAGCAGTCCCAGAGACAAGGAGACGCTGGCTGGCGACACGATCAGGTTGGAGTTGTTCTCTGTCTCGGTGAGCGACTGGTAGAGGCTCACGGCAAACCGGCTATGCAGCTCAGCCATGCTGTCCTGAAGGCTGCTGTCACAGTGGCTCCTCTCCACCAACCAGAAGCAAATGAAGAGTGAAGCCACTGGCAGGCGACACATGTCCTCACCGCTGCAGGAGAGGGAAGCAGGCGTCCACAGGGTGCAACAGGAGGCCCCAAAAAACTAAGTCCTGCAAGACCAAAAGCAGGAGAGCAAATTAAACTACGCCCTGTAAGACTGCAAGGAGGAAAGTAAATCCGACTTTAAGACAGTGGGCTCGCCAGGTCGTCAGCAAGGTTACTTAATATAAATTATAAATTATATATGTATATATATTAGGATTTCAAAATCGAAAAAACATAATGTGTGTGTATTTGCGATGTTTCTATCATAACAGTCAAAGTACATGCAGGTCAACTGCGTACGTGTGTGTGAATGTAAGGGTCTGCTGAAGAGGAGAAACAGCGGAGCTATGCTACAAAGAGTGAGCCTGTCGTTGGATCTATAATATGAAGTAGGGTATGTTCAACTCATCATGACTGTAGCTGTTACGTTACATGGGGGCGCCGCTCGTAAAAAGACTAAAACAGTGAAGGAGTATTTTTACCATCTGTGAAAGCTGTGTGAGATCACAATATTCAATTTCAATTCAATTAATTTTTTTTTAAATAAATAAAATAAAAAATAAATCACAGTAGAGAGAGAGAGACAGAGACAGACAGGAGCTTATGAACTCGTAAAAATTGTAACGCAGTTTGTCAAAAAAGTCATAGTTGTAGATTGAAAGTAAAAGTAATAGTACTAGTATACCATGTCAATCTAAGTATAGTTTATAGTATGGTGTGTCATTAAGTAACCTCACTTGAATGCAGGGTGCGAGTTACGGGGGAGCAGGGGGAGCCATGGCTCCCCTGGTGGCCACCTGAGCTCCCCTGGAAACATGATTTGTGAAATTTGGGGGGAGCTCTAACTTATTTTTTGTTTGTGATTCATGAAAAAAGTGTTGCCTGCTTGCACGTCGGAGGCGCTTGAAGCGTGGGGGCGCTGCCTGCACCGGACACCGTGGTATAACTCGCACACTGGTTCATGGGTGGTGCCGCTGGCTGCTCTTATCGCGTGTTTGGCTCTGTGTACAGCTATAGGCTATAGCCTTATAGGCTATAGCCCATCTGATGTATGATGTGATGATGATCGATCGGGGTGTTTCATGTAAATATTGTACATAGACCTATGGTGTGCGTGCAACGGATTTTCTCTTTATAATATAAAGAGAAGCATATGCTGTTGCTATTAATGACAGGATCAGCATTTAAACTTTGCCCCCCTCCAAAAAAAAAAAAAATGATCGCCCGCCCCGAGCCCCGGCTCTCCCGGACACCGTGGTATAACTCGCACACTGCTTGAATGTCCAGCCCATGTCACAATCGTTAACATGCTGTGGTGGAAGAAGTACTAATACCACAGTGTAAATTACTCTATTACAAGTCCTGCATTGAAAAAATATTACTCAAGTACAAACAGTGATCATTTTTAGTTGTTTGCCCGGTCCCCCCTACAGAGGTCTGGCATCAGCCCTGAATGCCCTACAGTCCTGGAAACGCCCCTGCCTCCAAGTTCACTGTTGTTTAACTTGGTTCCATTTCACCAATGACAATAACATCACAAACATATACACACCTCAAAAATATAATAACAATATAATAGTCATTTTCTGATTAATTAGCATTAATTTATACTTTTACTGAAAAGGACTTTTTACTTCTAATTTACTTCTAAACTGGTGTTCTGTTCCTTTACTTCCTTATTAAAGGAAAATATAAGTACTAAAACGATTAATCTTATCAGGGACACCTGATGGTCATTTCTGTCTCCTCAGGTGGGATCTTAGTGATGACGTCCTACCTGCGGACAGGTGAGGTAGTATCCGTTTAACTCCCGCTGCTCTGTCAGACCGACACCGAACATCCAGCCTCTGCCTGTCCCGGCTGCTGTTCTCTGTCCCCGGATTCTCTGTGTCCCGGACTGTCGGTCTCTGGTGCGGTCCTCCGGTCGCGTCTCACTGAGGCAGTCTGTAGTCATAAGACCGTGTTTAAAGGGGAACGCTCTGCCGTGTTTGCGGTCTCCGTCGGCGATGTCCGTACCACTCGTCCGGGATTCCTGCCTCCCCTCCCCGGGGCTATAAGGAGCCAGGCGGAGGGAGGCATGTCACCGACCAGCAAATCCCAAACCGGGCAGAGGGAAGAGAAGAAAAAAACACCCACACACGCGCACAACACAACAGCATGGCACGCGTGCAAGGTTTCTCACATTTTAATTATAGCCTTAACTGGTTGGAAACTATCAATAAAAGAAGAAACACATTCCTGCAAAGTAAAGTTATTTTATTAAGGTTTATTAAGGTTATTTTTCAGGTCATAATTCAAATAAAAAGTCCAAATAGAAAATTTAAAGAGATGACGTTAAAAATGTATTTTCCTTTAAAACATACTAGGAATATTCAGACCATAATTAAACTAAAAAGGACACATTTTAAATGTAAAATGATCATTTAAAATGTAAAGTGACAATGGAAAAAAGTAAAATGTGTGTGTGGGGTTTGGCGCCATCCAGTGGCGAGATTTCAGATCACAACCAACTGAAACTTCCATGTGCCAAACTAGTAGAAATACGATTTCAAACGCAAAAAAAAGCTTCTCTAGATCCAGTGTTTGCTGTTTTGGACTATTCTAGAAACATGGCGGTGCAACTTGGCAGACTGTGAAGAGGACCTCAGCGCAGACTTCAGAGCAGCTTCTTTCCCCTAAATACACCCTCCATCCTTCACTGTATCATATACTTTGGGTTTTGCATTTTTCAAATGTAGCATTAATGGGACTAAAACAAAATGTCATTGCACACAAAAATACACCAAATAATTTTGGTTTCTGGCTTCATGCTTGCTTGGAATTGAAGCCAATGTTGAAGTGCCATTCTGTCTACTGGCCATCAGGGGGCAAGAATTCTATGAGAAAATTAACCCACATCTTTATTTATTATAAGTACCCTGATGGAGGTAAAATGTATTCTTCACATCGAACACTTTCCAAAAAAAAACCCCTCCTTAACCACAATATGCTAGTGCTATGCTAGGTACCTAGCATGGCAGTGGATTTTCATGAAAACCCATCTTGACTTCAAGTAATGCGTTTTTCTCTGGTAAGTCAGAACACAGACAAATCAGCGTCCTGTGAGGAGCTGCTGGCCACTTGGGCATTGCTTAGGTGTGTGTGAGACGATGACAGTGTCCGAGGTCACTCACTACTCACTGAGTTGCCATGTTGTAGTGAGAGCGTAGTGAAAGTGAGAATCATTCTACCGCACAAAGTGGACTCAAAGTATCACAAAATTCATTTTGAAGAGTAGTGAACAACCAATGATCTCTAACCGAGCATTATATACCATCATGCATTGCGCTGAAGGAAAAAAGACAGATGGAAGAAAGTAGAGAGAGCAGCGTGATCGAGAGAAATCCTTGTGGTGTGGAAATAATGTATTTAATGTGAACAGAGCATCATAACACAGATGGTCGAGAAAGTACTTTGCAATATTTTGCTAAAAATATGCGTATTGCCTCCACATTGATTATAGAGGTGCATACCGTTCCTTTAATTCTTACCTTTCACAATAAAAGCTCTATACATAGCATCACTGCTTACCAGGGGAACTTAAATGACAACAAATTAGCTTACCATATTTAAATTTTATAAAAAAATATATCAGTGTTTATTATGGATGGTCCACCATTGATCTGGCAGGTTTTAATCCTTCGACAGTAGTGATGTAAAAAAAAAAAAACAGCGCAGAGAAAAAGACCCAAGTTCTGCCCTCTCCTCACCCAAATCATTGGGCTGATGATTGCGCGAGATGAAGAGTCATCAAATTCATTACAACTCATCCTGAGGGGAACTTCTCGTCCTCCCTCATCCTCTCTTCCACGTACGGTTCTGAGGGGGTTCATCATGCCAGCTTGCCCGGGTGCTACGGTGGATTCAAAACTTCCCCACAACACATTCAGCAAAGTGGAATGATACTGTAAAATAAAATCTTTAGTCTTTCTGCGTTTTAAGATTCTTCATATAAAAGTGTTAAACAAGCTTGAAGTGAAAGCGGCACCACCAATACATGTTCTCTCACTAAGTAAGCCAAAACTGTTGGACATCCCCTGAACCCTTTTATATTTGACGGATAAAGCTTCATAGAATGGTGCTCACGGCACGGAACACTTGATTTAATGCCGTTATTTTGCAGTGAGGGTAAGCAGAGTACATTAGGGAACCTTTCTAAGTCTCACTGGATATAAGTACAGATTGCTTCTGGATCCACTGACCATGACCATCCATTATCACTGGCTGCACAACATCAACACTCGTCTGAATGTCTAAGAAGACAAGAAAATGAATCTGCAAACTGTCAATGATGGAATACCCTGTATTTAATCTAAAATCAACTGCTGTTGACAATTGATCTCCCCTTAACTGGCCCTCTTAATTGGGAACATGACAGTCAGCGAAATAAATTGCAAACATTTTTTCCCATGAAGGGGAGAACATGATTGGTAGCCATCAGGTATTTGGCTGCTTTGTCTAACGGGGGATTCCAGTCATTACTGGACTTGACTCATTAGTGGAGCCTCAGCTTGGCTTCATTAAACGGAGTCGCCACATTCTTTAAAACCCAACGCCCCGACCGCCGACACAGGAATTTGGATTTTTAAGGACTGGGATAGATGAGACGTCACGGTTACTGACCAAAGACAATGGTTACCACAAACTTTCCTCTTGGTGGCAGCGAGGCCTTTTGGAGGAGCATGATGTTAGAGGTTTGCAGCAACAAATTGTCTGGTTGTTACGTGTTTGGTTGTCAGAATTGTGATCCAACAAATTCAAATTCTACAGTATTCAGACGGGATCACGATCGTTTCAGAGCAACAGGTGTTTCAGTTTATCTAGTTACCGCGTTAGCTGGTGGCTTTCATCCGGATGCGTCCGTGGTTGCTTGTAGTAACTGGTTGACGTATGATGTATTTCAAATAGTTTGAAGGCTTTTACAAGAACACCTACATGTTGGTGTCAACAGCTGCCATCACTAACCACTGATGCATTCAGCTGAGAGTCACCAGTTAACATGGTCACTGGTTAAACCCAAACACCGGCAGCATCTATAAATGTGTCGATTCCCACTGGCCTGGTTTGACCACAGATAACGTAGTTGATCATCTCGTGACTTGATGCTCATAATGTCTCGCTGGTGTAACGTTACACAACAGATACATGTAGATGTGTGGAGAACTAAATATTCATGTATTCTACCCACTCACTAACAGCACACACACACATCTGGAATCTATTTGTTTATGTTGCGTTCATCTTTGGTGGAGAAAGGTCTTCCATAGCCGTACATCTGTTGCCAAACAATGTTCACACTAGCAAACGTCATCATTGGTTGATAACTGGAAAAGAGTCTACGGGGAAAAGAAAAAGGAAAAATTAAATAACAATACATTAAACAATTAAAGAACAATTAAAAATCACACAGTACAAAATTAGGTAATTTGCATGCAGTATAAGTGCAGTCCATTTACTCTTTGTGCCTTTAAGATAATTCTCCTTCCATGTCTACACACTCAATTCTTCAGTTGCTACTACACTCCTAGATATAGAATCACAATAATGCCTGGTCAGACTCCACCATACCAGCCTGATCCTGTCTCCACAGCTGTGTCGGCTCAGATCGGGAATGACAATGGGTCGCGGGTGACAATCTTTTTTAAAACGTGTAATGTGTCATAGTGCCTTCATAAGGAAAAGCAGGAGCCAGGATTGCTGCAATTAGATAATATCACAAAGAAGTTTACAAAGGAGCAGGTTCAAGAGTCTCGTCGCTGTGGATAATGGACGATGCGAGGAATACTGGTTGTGGCAGCAGGCGAGTCTTGAGTGAATGATTGGCAGCAGGTGTGATCAGGAGAGATGTTGAGATGTTGTGTATATCTACTTTACTGTTGTGTACATTTACTAATAGACTTGAGACACCTTATAAAGACTTGAGACTTGTAGGCTCAGCTTGTGAGAGAAAGTGTACATTTCAGTTTTGTGTATGATTTAATGAGGTGATGCATGTCAGTGAAACGTCCATAACAAGGATACTCATGCCTTCCATGTGCACATGCTTGTCAGTCTGTTTCCAGGAGCTTATTGTTGCTCCATGAGAGTTTTTCTTTCCGTAACCAAACATGTCGGTTGATGAGTGTCTCTGTGTGACTCTGCGATGCCTCCGCCTTCCTCCACACGGCAGCAACTTAATCCTTAACCAGTGGAGACTGTCCCCAGGCTCTCCATTCACACCGCTCACCCCAGTCCCCTCTCCACCACCTGACCTTTGACCTCAAGGGGAAAATGATAATGAACAGCAGGAGGCTTTACATAGTGGAATAACCACAGAAACTCTTTGCAGTTTGTGTGCTATGTTATGTAAACGCATGTGAAGGAAATGTCATGGAACACAAACAAAGAGGAAGAAGACCAAAGAAGATCTATAATGAATATGTGGTGCACATTATACATTTCAAAGTAATGCAGGATTGTTTCTCCTGCTAGTCAATGTTTGATTAATTGCTGTATTTAGAATCTGGAGCTTATTAACAATCATTTTTCCTCAGAAAATACAACAAAGTGATGAGGTTGAACAAACTCCGAACCTAAGCCTGAACTCTGAGTTGACCAACCCTGAGATGGGAAACTCAGTATACCATAGCAGTGAATTATAATACAATTATTTTTTTTATTTAGGTGCAATCCCACGGCCACACAAAGAACATGGCTGCAGCTGAAAATGAAGTGTAAGAATATTGTGCAAACAGGTAGCCTAAGCCATGTGGTTTTAATTATATTTCATCATATTAAACAAAGTAAGTATCAGTGGCTATTTTAACTTGTAGTAGCTTTAACCCCCAACAGAATGCTGCTTCAACAAACAGAAGTGGCCTTAAACATTTCAACTCCCGTCCGCAAAAACTCTAACAGCTATGCAAAGAATTTGCTCTGATCGGAGATTATGTCCGCGATATGAAATGTTGGAAATGTAAGACTGGAGAATATCGTTCCGATATGTGATAGATTGTGAGGAAAAATGGTAACGTTCAACTAAATAATCGTCGGGTAATGAAAGCACATCTATACGTCATCTCAACATCCTCTCCCAACGTAGGGCTACTCCAATCAATGTGCTTCCATATCGATGGGTTGACAAGGAAAGGACTCCCCTTTACTATGGTAACTGACCTTAAGTTTAAGTTCACTCTCTTTCTGGAACGGAAAACCCTTCTCAGGGTTAACAAACAATGGTGTTGTAGAAGAAGTAGGACAAGCAGCAAAGAAGAATAGAAAAGTGCCCTCAGTAGAGATCTGATCTCCTCCATGTGTCTCCGTCTTCCAAACAAACAAACAAGAGGTGATTCTCACTTAATTGTCCCAACAGGCTCCTTTGAAGTCAAGTTGGTGGTGCCGATAACAAAACAGGGATGTATTCATCTTGTATGGTTCCTACTTAGGGGATCACAAGTTATCAGGTTATGTTCATAATGGGACTACATTTTTCAATGATGACCAACGTGTTGACTGGATTAGACGAGGTAAGGCTTGTTTTGTGCCTAGCCAATTGCTGGTAAGCAGTTGTTCATCACTCGCAGAAGTCAGCAGTCAATGACACTATAAAACACCTAATCAAATATGTTATAGATAAAATGAGACTCATGAAAGGTCCCAATAGAGTGCAGAAAATGCTGATCTGTCCTGTTGACCCAAAATTGTTGTTCATTCATTGAGTTTAAGGAAGGGGACGCTAGATGCATCATCAACAAGGTTTCATTCATCACGGCTGAAATCACCATCATTGCTGTTTTGTACATGTTGTAAAGTCCCAGATACATCAGGAAAACCAAACACCGTCCTGTCTGAGTTCATAACATCACCCAGAGGTGTTCAGTGGATTTCACCAAGCTGGATTCACTGTGACACAGCCCGACATCGGATGCAACAAAGAGGGAAAGACACATTTCAGCTTAATTAATACAAATGCTTTATTCTGCCGTAGGGCTGCACGGTGGTGTAGTGGGTTCTCCGGCTTCCTCCCACTAGTCCGTGAAGCATGCCGTGAGTGGGTTCGATTAGGTTAATCGATGACTCTCCCACATGTCCAAAGACATGCAGGATGGATAGGTTAATCGATGACTCTGAAATGCCGTAGGTGTGAATGTGAGTCTGACATGGTCTGCCCTGTCTCTACATGTCGGCCCTGTGATAGACTGGTGGTTACCTGTCCAGGGTGAACCCTGCCTTCGCCCAATGACAGCTGGGATCGGCTCCAGCCCCCCGTGACCCTGAATACAGGATAAGCGGTAGACAATGGATGGGTGGATGGATATTCTGCCGTATATGTGGGACTCAATCAAATGCTATGAATCTCATCTCCGACAACATCCCAACATCTCCGCTGAGCTCTCCTCTTTCTCTGCTCTTTTGGTCGGTGGGAAGGTACTTAAGCAGTCGGCTGGTTTACTACAGCTGGATGAACCCAAAATAAACTATTAAGTTGTGGTATAATAGCAATAAAATAAATAAAATAATAGAGTTAAAAAGGATGCTGAAATAACTCCATTATGATGGTGATCAGTAAAAAGTCTGAAGTCCTGCTTTGTTAGGTCTGTCTGTAAGACGACAAGCTAACTACTTTTAAAATGCTTGTTTTCTGAATGGATTCTGGTTGATGGGTGCTAGGCTATGCTAACATTGTAGCTGCCCCATTAACAGACATATCTAGACATAAATACAGCAGAGACCTTGTTGTTTGGACCACAGACAGTCTCTGGTTTCTCCACATAGTCTGGTCTGGTCTCTGGACTAATGTGAGCTACTATCATAGACCTCTGGGGGGACCACAGACAGTCTCTAGTTCCTCCTCATAGTCTGGTCTGGTCTCTGGACTAATGTGAGCTACTATCTAGACCTCTGGGGGACCACAGACAGTCTCTAGTTCCTCCTCATAGTCTGGTCTGGTCTTTGGACTAATGTGAGCTACTATCTAGACCTCTGGGGGACCACAGACACAGGAGACAACATTTGTTTCCCCCGTTTCTGATTCAGCGAAATCTTGGATACGAGTTGAAATATTTCAAATAATTCACATCATTTGCAATCGCGTCACATGAAAAATTTGTTTGCATTTGACGTGAAAACAGACCTACACATGGCGGAGATAACAACAATAGAGCAACAACCACAACAATGAAGTAGAAAAAAGTTAAGACGTATGAGCATGTTTACAGCAGCCTGTGTGAAGCCACTTGTACACATGAATAGTGGAGCAGAGATGCACTGAGCTCAGTCCGGCTGTGATTGACTGACTCATTGTGTTTCACCTCCAGTGCCCTACTTCCCCTTTGGGCCGTTCAGGCGAGGGGGGGTGGGGATTAGAGGGGATGCTGGTGTGCGGGGCCGGGCCAGGCTGCAACAACGCCAGAGCGATCTGCCAGGTACGCCACGGCGGATTAAAGCCACTAGTGCTGGCACTGTGAGAGGGGCGACGTGAGGGGACGTGTCCCACGCAGCGTTCACCTCGCTGGATGGAGCGGCTCTGGAGATCATGGGAAAAAAGTTTTTTGTTGTTGTGTCAAGACAGCAGCTTTACCAAACACACTCAAATGTTGGAGAACCATCTTAAATACTCTCACTGCAAAAGAAGTCAGAGATCATGTTGGATCAGGTTTTAATAATCATGTTAGTGAGTGAGTAGCCGTTTCATCCTATTTCACCACAGCACCATCTGCTGCCTTTGGTACTGAAATGAAATGTGCCGAGGTTCAGTTCAGGTCTAAGAAAGTTTTCAGTTTAAAGCCGCGTTTATTATTGTCTTCATTTCTGAATCTGTATCTGCAGGATTCAGCTGAAAAACCTCGAGGTAATCAACAACATTTACTTAAATTCCTTGTTTTCTATACTGATCCACCAGCATCATAATCATTTTTTAAATTAAACATGTAATTAAGAAGATATTTTTTTATATACAGACAAAAGGAGTGACACGAAATACACAGCCATTAAAATCATATATATATGGTACATTTCAAATGGCCTCTTTTCAGATGCATCTGCAAGTTTAATAACTACCTGGAAATTACTATTATTATTATTATCACCATCATTACAATTAATAATAATAAGAATAATAATGGAAAGGAGAAAATAACAAATAAAACAAAACTAATAATAACAATAATGGAAAAGAGAAGATAACAGATACGACAAAACTAACAATAACAATAACAATCAAGTAAAAAAGATGTTTTAAATCTGTTTCGCTTTGGACTTCATGAACTGATAAAACATTACACAAAACAGTGTTTGAAGCTCCTCATTAATTTCTTCATTGGTGTGCAGTTAATCAGTAATTAAGCTCTCAGAACCAATAAAAACAGTCCCTCCTGGTAAACACTAAGGGCCGACCAAAAAATGAATTCAATTACAAAATCACACCCAAAACTTGTAGCTATCATAATTATCCTGTTATTTAAAGGGATATCCAAATGTATCTTGATATTTAGACTCAACCTCTTTTGTGAAGCTGTATTATCTATTACATGTATCCACTTCTATAAGTGTTCCTTCACTCTCAATTGAAATAGTTGGTGTTATGGGAACACTTCATCAGTATATCAGTGACTCACCTTGAATTCTGAGATAAATCTAGTCTCATGTCTCCATGGTGAACAAAGGATCAAAAAGGAGAGAAAGGTCCTGTTTAATTGAAGTAAAAGAGAACTGCATTTAACAGCAGCAAAAGCAATATCAAAACCTCTGTTTAGAAACTCTCACACAACCGATCACTACTCAACTGCATCTTCATATATATTATAAGTTTAACACTTAAGACTTATCCGTTGTGAGACTGTTTATGTGGAAGTCTTTCAGGTTTTAGTGAAGATGCATGTGTTTGTGAGGTAGTGACCATACTTTCAATCACGAGAGTGGTGTTGGACACTTCTAATCCCAAAGTGTTGTCAAGTTTTTCCTAAATAACTAGGAGGTTTTGTTGTCTAAACCTAACGTTGGTGTTTGTTATCAGAACTTAATGTTGGTTTTGTTTCTAAACCTAACGTTGGTTTTGTTGTATAAACTGCAACTTTGGTTTTGTTGTCTAAACCAAATGTTGGTTTTGTTGTATAAACTGCAACTTTGGTTTTGTTGTCTAAACCTAACGTTGGTTTTGTTTCTAAACCTAACGTTGGTGTTTGTTATCATAACTTAACGTTGGTTTTGTTTCTAAACCTAACGTTGGTTTTGTTGTCTAAAATTAACGTTGGTTTTGTTGTCCAAACCAAATGTTGGTTTTTTTGTATAAACTGCAACTTTGGTTTTGTTGTCTAAACCTAACGTTGTTTTTTTTTTTGTATAAACTGCAACTTTGGTTTTGTTGTCTAAACGTAACATTGTTTTTTTTTTTGTATAAACTGCAACTTTGGTTTTGTTGTGTATACATAATGTTGTTTTTTTTGTCTAAACCTAACGTTGGTTTTGTTTTCTAAACGTAACATTGTTTGTTTTTTTTTGTATAAACTGCAACGTTGGTTTTGTTGTGTATACATATTGTTGGTTTTGTTGTCTAAACCTAACGTTGGTTTTGTTTTCTAAACGTAACATTGTTTTTTTTTTTGTATAAACTGCAACGTTGTTTTTTTTGTCTAAACCTAACGTTGGTTTTGTTTTCTAAACGTAACATTGATTTTTTTTTGGGTATAAACTGCAACATTGGTTTTGCTGTCGAAACCAAATGTTGGTTTTGTTGTATAAACGGCAACTTTGGTTTTGTTGTGTAAACATACTGTTGGTTTTGTTGCCTAAACGTAAAGCTTGTTTTTTTTTTTTTTTTGCCTAAACCTTAATTTAATTTCAACTATCATTTTAGTCAATATTGTCTAACTTAAATATATATTTGTCATTTGAATAAGTTACCTTATATAAAGCTAGATGCTATTTTACATGCTGTAAAAGCTGTTTCGGGACATTGAGACTTGTATACCAACAATGCACTGTGATCTAGCCTTCTTGTAAAACATACAATATAGCTTCAAGTAAAAGCTGCTGGGGTCTAATTTTTCCTCAGTGAAAAATGTTCTGATGTCTTATATGCTGATGATCGCCATCTAGCAATGTTGCCTTGCTGTGAGATGCCAGCCAATCTATTGTCTCAGCTCACTCCTGCATAGTGACTTTACAACTCATTTTCATCTCCTTCTCAATTTGCTAGCGCAATGAATATGGTAAAGCTATACACACAGCCTGCATAATGTGGGCTTATCACCATGGCTAACATCTATCTCAGCAAACAACCATGCTATGACTGAGAGACTTACCTCAGTTTCCGGGTGGTTGGACTTAATAAATAAGCCTTTGATTTTTATCCTTTTTCATCAACAATATTGCATATTAATGTAGTTGCAGTCACTCTTAAAGGACACGGCTCGTCTCGCCATCATTTCATCTTCATCAGTCTATTGTATGTGGTACATGGCCCTCCATATAAAAGACCTCTTGTTTCATAATCATCAACCCTCTCATTAATCTTTGGTTGTGTTTTTGAAGAAGAAGAAGAAGAAGAAGAAGAAGAAGAAGAAGAAGAAGAAGAAGAAGAAGAAGAAGAAGAAGAAACTCAAACTTGGTCTCCCTCCTCCCAGACTGATCCTTTTTCCAGACTTCCTCCTCCTGTGTAACCTCTAGACTGTGGAAACACTGTGTTGATTGGTCCATGATGACATCACCTCTGAAGGGCTGAAAGAAGGCTTTGCCATGACAACCGGTGTGCATTATTATTGGAGTGGAGACCTCGAGAGGAGACTCGGTCTGAGAAAAGAAGACTGGAACAGCACAGACACTTAATTAATCTAGAGATCAGTTTAAAATCAATAATATAAATCTGTAACCTCAGAGTTTAACAGCAGAGGGCAGCATTGTATGGTATTAAAGGACTTTAATGCTCCTTCTTTGACTTTGAGGCCAGAAATCACTTCTTTATTTAGTGACAGTTTTAAAACTAATCCTAAAATTATGGTTTGGATATTTTATTAGTCTGTACTTTTCTGTCTCTATGATAATAATTTATTTAAATATTTTGTTTTCAGCTGTACATAAATATCAGCTGTACATAATATATATATATATATATATTCATACATTTAACTAACATTAATACTAGAAAATTGTATTGTGTTGCAGACATATATCTACTGACCCCAGCCCTTCCTGTCTTGTAATACCACTACCTGGAGAGGCAATAGTGAGTCACTGTAGTGTCCAGACAGTCCAATATAAGAGGACTGAGACATAGAGAGCTTGTGGTCTGTGTATACTTTGGCTGCTAATAAAGTTAGCAACTTTATAATGCTGTATTGAAGAGACTTGAATCTAGCGATTATGACCATTAACTCATGTTTACTGAGATAATAAATCAGGTGAGAAGTTGGGTCACTTTATCGTAGACTTCTGTACAATCTGAACTCTGAGTCGTGACACTTGTGAGTCGCCCCCCTGATGGCCAGTAGAGAATATAAGCTTACGGCACTCCAGCTTTGGCTTCACTTGATCTATGAAGAACTGGAGGTTGCCTGTTAGACCCAGTGCAGGGAGTCACAGTGTAGTATTCAGTTCTCCTCCCGGAGCCGCTGCTTGCTTTCCTCCTGGCAAAGTCTCCTGGTGGAATGAAAATACTACTAATTTTCTTGTCTCTTTTGATTAAATCCATTAAACAAACTATGAAAGTGTACACAGAGCATTCAGCCCTGCTAGTGTCACAGTAAACACACAGATGACTAATTTAAATTACAGGCTCACACCACATGTGCAGATTATACGATAGCAGCTCTTTCAGGTCGAGTTTCAGCAGTTTGATTGAATGTTGCGTATTCTCTCTCGGCTGACCTGAGCCTTTAACCTGCTTTACCGCAATCTCTTGAGGTTTGGTTGTGTTCTATAAATAAATAAAGTTTATTTTATTCTTGCATTTGCACTAATACAGTAATTGCTGTTCATAGAAACGCTTTAAATATATTACATTGAGAATCAAGATTAAAAAGTTACCTTAAAGTGATGAGAAAAACATTTATTGTGTGTCTGTACACAGTTATGTGATTGATCCTTTACACATGTGATTTATTTATATAATATATAACCTGACATATACAAAGCTTTAATCTACATGCAACAAAAGCAACCTTCACATAAACAGTTTGTGCTGGAGGAGCTGGAGAACTGTAGACTGTCTATACTGGCCAATGAGTCCTCAATAACACATCAGATGTAGAATTCTTGGTCTTCTTCTTCTTCCTTGTCTGTCTCTTCAACTGCTGCACTAATGATGCTGCAGATGGCCAACTGGTTTAAGGAAACATTGCTGAGGGACAGAGCAGCGCTTGTGTTCACACTGGAGCTGTGGACATGAGACCCAAATAAGGTGGAGGCAGTGCTGTTGGTGGTGGAGCTGTTCGGGATGCGGCCCAGCGTGGCCGCCCTGCAGGCCTCCTCTGGAGGCAGGGATGGGCCGATGTCTTCAGGTGGTGCTGATAACGGTCGAGAAGTCTGTGGCAGGCTGGATTTGACGTACGCAGACACCACTGTGAGGTCCACGCTGCCGCCTGGATTCACTTTGTCCCCCGTGTCCACGTCCGTCTCCTCTGCCCCGATCAGAGCGTCCAGGTTGAGCCGGAAGGGCGGGATAAGGGAGGAGCTCCGGTTGAGGGAGCTGCTTCTGTGTTGGGGGCTGGGGCAGGGTCCGGGGGAGGAGCATGTGGAGCGGGAGCTGGCTGATCCCAGGTTGGGTAGAGAGAAAAGGGAGTCGGACCTGTGGTCCCTCCACTGGGGCCTCCAGGTGGCCCACTGGTCCTGCTCATCTGGCTCCTCGCAGGCCAGAAGGTGGGAGCTATGGGAGGCCTGGTGTACTCTGGGACGGGATGTTGCCCGATGGTGGTGGCGGCGGTTCCTGTAAGAAGTGGCGCTGCGAGTGAAGGTGGATGGAGCTGAGGTCGACTCAGCGATGGAGGGGGAGATGTAGATGGGATCTTGTTGGTGTTTGAAGTGAGGGCCTTGGACCTGTACAAGAACAGAAAAACGAACTTTAGACAGTTTGTTTAAACTTCATCACATTACAGTCGAAAGAGAACTTTAACTAAAAAAAAGGGCATTTAAGAAATTTAGAATATCTCATTTTAGGGTGATTCAATTGTCCATCCATCCATGCTCTACCGCTTATCCTGTATTCTAGGGTCGCGGGGGGGCTGGAGCCGATCCCAGCTGTCATTGGGCGAAGGCAAGGTACACCCTGGACAGGTCGCCAGTCTATCACACGGCCAACATGTAGAGACAAACAACCATTCACACTCACATTCACACCTACGGGCAATTTAGAGTCACCAATTTGCCTATCCCGATTCAATTGTGTAATATGAAAATAATATGAAAGATAAAAGCTTGCATATTAACCTGTTTCAAGGTAATTAATCTTGATTTTTTCTTTAGTCAGATATTTCTTAGCACACACCTGATTATCATTTTGTTTTTAATTGGTGAGAACACTAAAGAGGAGGTGGAGGTGAGACTGAGAGGTGAAGACTGAGAGGTGAAGACTGAGAGGTGGAACAGATTACAGCTGGTAAGAACAAGTTAATTATTATACTCAAACATCTGTTCAGAGAACACTAGATAGACTTTGCTTTCTTCAAGAATCAGACAAAAAACAATACACTGTATTTAAAGAGACATTTGGATTTAGTTTGGAAGTAATAACATTAACGTCTGCTCAGTGTCACATTACAACTGTGAGTATCGGGGCCTTAGAACTTGCCATTATAATAAAAAAAAGAGAAATATATAAAAAGATAAATAAATATGAACTGAAATAAATGGAAACAATAACAATACATTGGAAAATAAGTAATTAGTCAAATCAATTAATAAATAAAACTAATAACCTGCACATTTATTCGACAATTGTACTTTTAATTCTACATTTCTAACAAATGAAACAAGCTTACACAATATTTTGGTTCATTCTTGACCTTTGACAATATTGTTTTTGTTTGTAAAAGCAGTGTGAGAGAGCAGCTAAGTTAAATATCACAAGGGTTACATATTTAAACTCTCATGCAACCAAGTACTCCTCACACAGACAGCAAAGTGAAGGAGGAAGGGGGTACAAAGGAACCCCGGGTTAACAAAAAGCCCCCCAGGCCTCCTGGGCCCCGCCAGGCCACTATATGAACCATAGCAGCAGCTGGAGGATTCATCAGCATCCAGAGGAGCCTCATGTGGATCACACCTCCTTCATGACCACAATATCTCAAAACACAGAGGCTGCTGGCCTGCTTCCCCACAAATCAGATTATCATCCACAAAGAGTCTGAAAGGGGAAGACGCAATATGGTCAACTACACTAATGTGGAGACACGAAATGCAGCTGTTTCTATTTCTCCTTCTGAAGGCGCATTGAAAGGTCCCTCCTCCTCTATGCTGATAGTTTCTCCATGTTCCAGTTCTCATGTCTCTCCAACCAAACAATACAAGCAGAAGCAATAGGTTTCCAGCCAGAAGCCTCCAGGCAATCCCGTCCAAGAAGAGAACAGCACGTTGGGGATGAAGAATTTGCAGATTTCCATATGTTGAGGTTCAGAAACAATAAATATGGAAGCAAAAGTATCCTGGGAACGAGAGTTGAACTGTGATTTACTACAACAGGCTAAAGTCAGTGCTGGAAACAACTAATGTCTGTATCTCTGATGTTAATAAACATTTGAATAAAAACATATGAATAATAATGCAGTAAATATAACTTCAGATGTCCATCATTTAAGATGGAATGAAGGCTATGCAGAAAAAAAATTGTGTAGCTTTGTGTAGGTTTGAGTGCAGCTTGTCAAGCAAACAGCTGGTTGAGGAGTAACTAAACGAAAGAGGAACGCGTATGCTAATTGCTGATAGTAGTTGCTAGTATACACATGGGCTACCAGCCTTGCATGTAAACTTAATCACATGGTTGACTAATACAGCCAGCAATGCGATGCAATTAGCATTAGCGATCAACATGAGCAAAATTAAGCATTAGCAGAAGCTAATTGAAAGGACCATCATGAACCTTATGATAAAAACAGTCCAGCAACATGTTAAAGTAAGGTAGAAGCACGGTAGCTATGTTTTTTATGTTCAGTAACTGTAGCATTTATTTACCAAGCTAGCTAGCTAACTATTGTAAATCCGATTTCAGTCTTTGTGCTAAGATAAGCTAATTTACTGCTGGCTGTAGCTTCCCAGTTTCAGGTATTCGTGCTAAGCTAAGCTAAACTAATCACATCCTGGTGGTTGTAGCTTAAAGTCTTTGTTTCCAGTCATTGTACTAAGGAAAGCTAACCTGCTGCTGATGGTAGCTTCATGTCCCCTCTGTTTCTAGTCTTTATGCTAAGCTAACCTGCTGCTAGCTGAAGCAGTATTTCCCCTGTTTCTGATCTTTATGCTAAGCTAACCTGCTGCTAGCTGAAGCTTCATGTCCCCTCTGTTTCTAGTTTTATGCCAAGCTAACCTGCTGCTGACGGTTGCTTCATGTCCCCTCTGTTTCTAGTCTTTATGCTAAACTTACCTGCTGCTAGCTGTAGCTTCATGTCCCCTCTGTTTCTAGTCTTTATGCTAAGCTAACCTGCTGCTAGCTGAAGCAGTATTGCCCCTCTGTTTCTAGTCTTTATGCTAAGCTAACCTGCTGCTAGCTGAAGCTTCATGTCCCCTCTGTTTCTAGTCTTTATGCTTAGCTAACCTGCTGCTAGCTGAAGCTTAATTTCCCCTGTTTCTTGTTTTTATGCTAAGCTAACCTGCTGCTAACTGAAGCTTCATTTCCCCTCTGTTTCTAGTCTTTATGCTAAGCTAACCTGCTGCTAGCTGACGCTTCATTTCCCCTCTGTTTCTATTCCTTATGGTAAACTAACCTGCTGCTGGCTGTAGCTTCATGTTTAATGAAGCTCTCAGCTTAATGAGGCTGAGAAGGGTTAAATCCACGTCACTGGACGAGGATAAAGTGGTGTTGTTTTGCTTCAGTTTGAATTTAGTTTTATTGAATTTCCGAGGATAAATTATTTGCTCTTTGTTTCAGTAAACTATTTGTTAATAAATGCTGTTTTTTTTTTTTTTGGCTTATCGACCCGTTTCTTCAACATCCCATTATAAAGTACTCTGGTGCCAAACCACCTCATCTGGCCTTTATATGATGTGGCAGTGCTACATTCCTCCCCCCCACCTTTAGTGCTTTGCAACTACTCACACCTTATACAGTTACACATTGACATAATTAAATAAAAATACATCCATTACAAAAAGTGATTCGTAAAAGTTTTATTTTCTTAAAAACAAGTACAAAAAATACTTGTTTCCACGAGAACATGACGATTGATTCTTGACCTTGGTGGGAACAATATATTCTCAACTTAATCTACACTTATTGGTGTTTTCCAGAGTCTTCAACCACGTCCCATGTGTGTGTTATCACATGATCCGTGTATACCACCTGTTATACCCGAGGTCACATGACCTCACGGTCTAGGGTCACATGATGATGAAGCTGTGAGAACAGTTATAAATGTTTATTATTGCACAGCATTTGTAATTAATTATAAGTTCTCCTATAGAGACACATTCTATATTATTACAAATGTATACCTTACAATGTGGGCTTCCACATCAAATAATGTATTACACATCTGTAACTGCTGGATGTGCAAATAATCAACTGTTCAACCTATATAAACTTGGTTGATTTCATGTCCACAACCTGTTTCACCATCCCCTAGTAGACAAAAATAATCTGTCTATGCAGGTTTAACGTTAATGTGCAAGGGTCCTCAAAAGGATCAAAGTACAAATGTTTCACCGACTACATTTTCATGCACTTGTCGATTATGGTCAGCTCTACCGTGGGAGTGTGTTCTTGTGCACGGCCACTAAAAGAAAAACTTGCATAATGGGGAGAGCGAGGCTTCACCACAGGACCAATATGACTGCAGCTGGAAAAGGATGAAAGTTATTCAAAGGGTGTAGCTGTAGGATGTACAGCATACTGGAGTTTACATGGCTGCATGTGAATGGGAACATTTGTGGAATATTCATGTTAATTAGCAATGTAAACACTTCAGAGTGAATATTGCCTTTTTCAGAAGTAGAAATAACAAAATATTTTCTGCATGTAAACATAGTCTGTGTGTGTGTGTGTGTGTGTGTGTGTGTGTGTGCGTAAGAAGCCTGTGTTTTTCTGTCTCTTAATAACCACCCTCTGTTTCTGTTCTCCTCTGCAGTCCACCGCCTGTTTATTCTTCACTCACTCTCTTCTTCTTCTTCGTCTCTGAGCCTTGAAGCGGTTCTACGGCTGCATACTTTTGTCTCCCACACAGGAAAGAAAGAGGCAGTGAGTGCCGTCGTCTACTTGTCGAGGCTGTGATTTAAAACGTAATGACACTTTAGGGAGGCCAAAGCACAACCAGTGTGTGTGTGTGGCGTATTCCCAAAGACACTGCAGGTCAACGGCTTCTACCAAAGCTATTTCTGTGCATGTTTGGTGAAAGTGTATGTGCCTCCCTCTGTTAATATGACGTGACAGGATCTGTCCAGTTTTCCGTGAGGAAAAAATGCTACAATGCCGGTGAGGAGCCGTAGCAGGGCGTGCTGGGTAATGAGGTTGTATACAATGATCAGATTTGTTACCCTTATATATGCGAATAAGCTGGGTCAGTCAGAGATCTGACCTCAGCGGGATAAAAACACACTCATCCTGAAGAACATTGTGATTTAATGTGAGCAATCATTAAACGTGCAGGCTTGGGACAGTTTAAAAATGTTCAAACTGGTTTGATATTAAGCCAAACAACAGACCGGACCGGTATACCGACTTTAACCACTAGGTGTCCCACCTGCCACAGCAGCCCCTCCCGAGTGAAACATTAGGCCTTTTTTACACAGAAGATTACGCTGCAATCACGGAAAGGGGAGTCAAAAATATATGTCTTTTTTTATGAAGCATCTCGGCTTTACAGAACCAGAGAGGCCGTGACGTAGTAAATGAGCGTCAAACAACTATGAAAGGTGAACTTTTGCCCCACTTGCAAAGTTACATGACTCTTCAACCAACAAGTAAAATTGTTGTGCATCATATATATGTTGATGATACAAGACAGTTAATTATTAAAGTTCCCATATTATACTGTTTTCATCAATTCCACACAGCTGTCAGAGGTCCAACAAAGCTGTTTTCAATATGCATTGCCCCAAACCCATCTTCAGTCCTGAATTTCAGCTGTCTAAAAGTTGCTCAAATGAGCTCAACTGAGAACAGGCTGTTTCTGTACCTTTAAATGCTAATGAGCTCCGTCTGTCATTGCCTACTCGGAGAGAGACGGAGAGGACGGCTTGCGCTATGCGGCAGCATGCGTCAATGTTTACGTGGATGTATCGCTATGGTTTAAAAATGGTTAATAATAGTGATTAATCCATAGCTACCCTGTGATTAATCGGATTAAAATGTTTTATCGTTTGACAGCCCTAATTAATTTTTCTAAAATATTTTGAGCAGTATTGTCATATACACCATAGTAGTTGACTGAACATGAAACTTGAACAACTGTTAACCTAATTGGATGCTGGCTGTAGCTTATTTTTCAATGTTTCCCGCTGTTTCCGGTCTTTGTGCTTAGCTAAACTAGCATGCTGCCTATTGTAGCTCTATTTCCAGTCTGTGTGCTAAGCAAAGTTAACCTGATGTTTTCTGTAGCTTCATAATGTTTCTTTGCTGTTTACAGGCTTTGCATTAAGCTAGGCTAAGATAACTTGATGCTTTCTGTAGCTTCTTGTTTAACACTGCTGTTTCTAGTCTTTGTGCTAAAATAAGCTATATTAAGAAACTTGCATTACTCAGTCATGAGTAATGCAGTTACAGTGATATAGGGCAGTGGGCATGACTTCGGGCCAGGTGGCAGCTAAGCATCATGCATATGGTCCATTGTCATGACAGATTAGCTTATTGTTCCCTCTGTGCGCTTCCAATCTCAGTAATGGGCTGCTGCTTAATTGGTTTGAACTTTCAAAATGACTAATCTGCCACCGCCTGGACACACATCCCCTCTGAAAGTGATACCCTCCAAACAAGGACCACGTTGTGTTATGTGTGTGTCATGTGTTCTCACCATGAAACAGTTAAATATGAACATGCAACCTTTTTATGGATGATGATGCTACATATATGGCTGGATAGATTAAAACAAGCTGAGGAGACTCAAAGCTGCTTTGTCTGCTGTGTGAGTTTGTTGATTGGCTGCAGTCTTGCTTCTCGTTCTTTCACCCAAGACACTGACCTTTCTCTGTTTTTCTTGTACGCAATCGGAAATACATGTTGTAGACGGTGCAATTAAACTGTCCTTGTTTCTGTCCTTTCTTTTCATTTTTTGCATATGCAGCTTGGTGGCTACAGTGCTCTTGAAGACTCTGCCAGATTTGTCTTTATCCAAGGAAACTGGGAACATGTTTTTCTCCTTTTGCTGTGTTCACACCAAAAGTGAATCGATTTTCATTGTGTTGCACAATTGGATAGAAAGTAGATGTAAAAACGTGACGCGAAAAAGGGGAATATGTGTCTCGAAAGCCTATCAGCATAGGGCTTCTCCTCCTGTTGTTACTGACATGAAAAAACATAATGTTGTCTCCTGTGTCTATGATAGTAGCTCACATTAGTCCAGAGACCAGACCAGACTATGTGGAGAAACCAGAGACTGTCTGTGGTCCCCCAGAGGTCTAGATAGTAGCTCACATTAGTCCAGAGACCAGACCAGACCAGACTATGTGGAGAAACCAGAGACTGTCTGTGGTCCAAACAACAAGGTCTCTGCTGTATTTATGTCTAGATGACCTTATTTGGAGTGTTGATGGAGCAGCTACAATGTTCAACCAGACTCCATTCAGAAAACGAGCATTTTAAAAGTGGTTAGCTTGTCGTCTTGCAGACAGAATTAACAAAGCATGATTTCAGATTTTTTACTGATCACCATCATTATGAAGTTATTTCAGCATCCTTTTTTATTGCAATTAAATCACAGCTAAATAGTTTATTTTGGGTTCATCCAGCTGTGGTAAACTAGACGGCATGTGTCTTGCTAGATACAGCGAATAGAGTTGGTGAAATTCACCAAGCACCTCTGGGTGATGACGTCATGAAGCCTGTGGTTCTGGGACATTATTTGCTACAAAGTAGCAATATGATTATTTCAGCCACGACTGATGAAACCTTCATGGACTTACTATCCATCTAACTGAATTGAAATCAATGAAGTGATTTGTGCGATATCATGAAAATGAACCCAGGGTAACCTCGGTAATAAGTTTAGATTTTTTTCATTTTAAATCTTTTTTAATGTTAAAACACCAAGCCTGTGTCCAAAATCTTTAAAACATAGGGAGATATTTTATAAAGTGCTCTCTATTTACTACTGAACTATTCACAAACAGAGAGTTCTCTCACCTGCAGCAGTATCTTGTTCCCATCGTAGTCCTCTGTCTGCCAGCGGACCTCACTGATTGGGCTGCAGGGGTGTGGCAGTAGGGGCACCAGCGTCCCAACGTCTCGCACCCTCACCTCCATCACTGCCGACTCCAGCACCACCGGACTCTGACCTCGCGGCAGCCTCTTAAATGACAACTGGATCTCCATGTCTGGGTTGGAGTACACCACAAAGAAGCAAAAGTCCTCCTTCTTCTGTGCCAGCCTTCGCTGAAGAAGCAGCTTGTAAAGCCGCACCATGTCAACATAATTCTCATGGCGGCAATAAACAGTAAATCGCACTATTTCCTTCCCGTAGTGGACCTGCCGCACGGCCCAGAGTGGCGTGCCAGCAGACAGGGTGAAAAAGTCTTGACTGCATGGCGTGAGTGGTAACATCCGCCGGCCATTGCTGACTTTTTCAGTGTGGTGATAGCGCCAAGGCGGTCTCTGCAGATCGCGGTGCAGCATCAGTATCTGCTCCTCACCGCCACACGCCTCCTGCAAGAAGACGATAACGGCCAGGGCCGGCTGGCAGTGTGCAACTGGGCTGCCGTTGTGATGGTGCTTGGGCCGGGAGATGGAGGCCCGCTCTGAGACCCGGAACAGCTGCAGCTCAGGGTGGACCCATGCCAGCACGGCATCAGCAGCACGCTGCAGGAATTTGCCCTGGCCAGGGTCGGCGATGAGGTGGACGCAGACGAGGAAGGGATCCTGAAGCTCCCCCATGGATAACTCACCTCCACATACAACAGCATCAAGATGAGACAAGAGAAGATAGGAAGGGGAAGAAAAGAAATGGGAGGAGAGAGACAAAATAAAATTATAATCAGCTTGGCGACGCCTGTGAAAAACTTTAGCATTTAATGTCAAGGTCTTAGTACAGCAACTACCAACCCTGTCTCCTACAAAAACACATTCCCATACGACTAAACTCTCAACCAAACGGCAACAGTAACAAACAGTTTGAAACATGGTTAACGAACAAAACAAACCAAAGAGGCTACAAAACTACAGTCAGGTTTTGTAAGGAACATCACAATTCGGCTTAAAGTGACTATGAAATTGAAACTAAACACCCAGCCATAGATGCCACTGGTGTTTGGGTTTAACCAGTGACTGTGTTAACTGGTGGCTATCAGATAAATGCATCTGTGGTTTATTGTAGTGACGGCAGCTGTTGAAATCACCAACTGGTAACAGTTTTAATCCCATGTTTAAAGCTTCCAGCTCATCTGGATGACTGGGCCAAAACAACACTACAACGCCAACATTGCACACATATTTTTGTGATATGTTGGCGTTTTAGTGTTTTAAAAAGTTGTCTGGAAAAGGGTCTGTTGTGTTTGCCTTTTCTGTGACTATTGACTCAAAAGACACTAAAGACTAAAGACATCACTACCGACTGGTGAAAAAATGCCCACATTTACTTTTCATTTCACACAGGACATGAACACAGGTGTCCTGGATGAAAGTCCTGTGTTTATTTGACCCATCCACACTCAGTAGACGCTCACACACTTTGTACTATGTCACATGCTCTTTGGTCCACTAAAGCTATGAGAGGGTTTACATTGGAGTTCGTTAAAGCCGGTACGTCACATACAGCCTCTAAAGAGGGCCTCCAGGGGTTGACTTCCAACACACTGACCAAACATCTGTATTTGATGTGTTTATGCAGAAAAAAACAAAGCCACAAATCAATATTTTACATCACAAACACAAACCTCCATACCTCTGTACAACATTGATTCTGACAGCAGAACAACCAGATATTTTGATGCTTTAATTCAATGTTCAAAATGCCTAACTCATCTGGATGGGACCAAATGCCACTTCAACACGGACATGGATATTTTTGAAGTCTTTGAGTTAATTTTGAATTCTGCAGCCAGGATTTTAACCAATACAAAAAGAGCTCACATTAAGCCTCTGTTCATCACTACACTGGCTACCTGTATATTTTACAATTGGTTTGAAAGTCCTTTCACCTATAAAGCCTTACATTACCTAGCACATTGATACATCAGCGATGTAGCCTTTCATTTCAGGTAAAAAAAAAAACCCTCAGATCTTCCACTTTCTTTTAAAAGTTTTAGAAATCTTGCAACAGCAAACTCAATATCACAATCTTTTTAATCTGGCTTTCAATTCAGGTCCATGTTAATGTTACCATTGTTAATGTTTAACATTAATGTATTGAGATCATACTGTGATTGTTGTTTTTATGGTTGTTTTTCTGTTCAGCACCTTGGGCTGTATCTTGGCATGAAATGTGCTATACAAATAATCCTTTCCTTTGTTTACCTCTTTGTTCTTTCCCTCCCTCCTCCTCTCTACCACCCTTCTCCATTTCCCTCCTCCACGTCCAACTCCGTCATCCCCCCCTCCCTCACTCCTCTGTGGAGGCTCATTAGTGCCATTAGGAGGTCATTACTGAAGCCTACAGGAATGTTCCAGACCAGCGGGAGCGATGCATTCAGGTGTAGCCTCCTCGTGAACCCCTGATCTGATGCAGCAACACTTCCGCTGAAATGTTCCCAAACTATAGTCATATTTTAACCGGTGTTTTCATTCCTGCATGTTACACGTATCTCCTCATCTCCATGTTCTCTCATGTCCGTACAGTCTTTATCTGACATCTCGGGGGACTCGTCCTATTTCGTCGAAGGACACGCAGTTTTCTTGTCCCTGGCACAGCCGGCTGTTTGGCTGCTGCCAGAATCCCTCCATGAAACAGAGAGGCCTAACAGGGACAGGATCAGTCTCATGAGTCCCACTGGCCTTTACAAAAGGACAGATTCTACTTGACCAAAGTGGTGACATTTTTCTAAATGTTAAGCTCTGGTTACGAGGGAACGTTGGTGGCCATTAGAGGTGTAACCACAGTTGGCTCAGGGTGCAGTTGCTTATTCTTTTCATAGTTTTGTATAATATTATTTCTTGTGTGTGTGCGCTTTTGCATGCTGCATGACATTTATTCTAGAGGCTTTTAGATGCGCATAAAAGCTCTAATATTCTCAACTTTTTAGCGCGAGTTGTGGAGTCGCACCGCTCAGTGTCACACTTGGCCCAGGCAGCCAATCCAATCAATCAAGAAGTTCCCTGCCTCTTGTAGTTTGACTTCCTGTCTGTGTGGTTTTCCCGCCATTTTACTGTCTCACCTGTGTTGATAACGTCTCGTCAGGCTTGCTCTGTTCCCTTTGTTTCCACTGATCAGTTTCCAGCCTGCCCTCATGTCTGCCCACCTGTGTCTTGTCTGATTAGCTTCTGTTTATTTAATTTGTATTTTTCTCCGTGTCAGTGTCAGGTCGCCTGCTTAGTCCAATGTTGACATGTGTTCCTCATAACATTCTGGTTTGCTTTTTTAGTTCAGTCCATTGTGTATTTTCCTTTGTATTTATGATCCCTCAGTTTTCTTTCTAGTCAGATTCAGCATTTTTGTACCAGTTTTGGTTATTAAAACTCACCTTTTCATGTTTAATTTGAGTTGCCTGGCCCCTTTTCTGAACATAAATAATAATTACATTCTGGAAAATCAAGATGTGTTCTATTAGTGATAATTAACATATTCAGTTTTATTATCTGTTGCATTAAATTGTTACAAACTAAACTTTAATCGATTTGATTACTTGATTTTAATCCTATTCAATTAATTTATTTAATATCAGATTCACATTCATCCTCATGCGGCTGAAGAAAAAAGCAGAATCAAGAAAGGTTTTCTCTCCGATAGCTTCCATCAAGACACCAAACACTGGGCTGTAAGGGTATTTACTGTACAGACAGCTTGTGTAATCTCCAGTAACTCTGACTACACTCAGGAGACAGAACATGCCTCATTAGCATTGATACAACAGTTCATAAGGAGATGAATTACTCAGTTTCTTTCTCTTTTTCTTATTTTATTTTCTATACGCCTGGGAAATCATAAAAACTCCACAGTTCTTGGGAGTCTCACTGACTCTAGGATTAGTTTGAGTCAGGATCAAGGCCACAGAGCCGTTTATTTCTGTCTGATCGTATTACAATCAGTATAAAGTGTCTGCTGGACCTCTGAGTGACATCAAACCACCGTGTGAAACACGTGGACGACTGATATCCACCTGGATATTTAACATACTAGACACAGCCTTGGAAAATTTCAACCAGCTACTATGCAATATACCAGCTGCACCAAACATTGTTACAGGAATAACAAGTCAGTCCATCAACTGCATGTCCTACGTTATTACTTTTGCAACTTCAGCTAACGTGAATGGAAAAAAAGCTCATTTTGCTTGAGTTTCAGACATGATGAAAAGTTGAACACAAGTCTTATAGAGAAGCTAATTCCTGCTCCTTCTGGTGTCTCTCATGTGACATTATTTCATAGAAAATATGTGCAAAAGTCATTGATGAGAAACAACTACTTTTTTGATCCTGTTTGAATTGTCCCATGAATTACACGTCAAGTCTCAGTTTGTCATAGGTTTGTTGTCGTATATTTAGTTTAGTGTGAAACCGCTCAGTGAATCACATCTCTGGTCTCACACAACGTACCTCACCCACACAGTCATTAGCTTGTCTTGTTAGTTAACTTAGCTACGTTCAATCACTAATGTAACGTTATCTTATCTGATGTGTTTTATCCAGCGACTCTTTTTATCAGCCCAAGGATTCCCAAGGTGGTCCACCAGAAGGGGCGGGACTTTGAAGTCTTAATTAGCACTTTATGCTCATTTATGGATGCATAACACATGTTTTTCATTTAATTATGTCACTAACAGAGTTGACTACGACAAAACCGGCCCAATTTCAGAAGGGGGCATTAATCTCCTCATAGTTGCAAACATCAGGCTCATGTGAGATTACGCACCAGCAGGGTCAGTAGCCGCATCGCTGCTGCTAGCCATGGGTAATGTAGCTAATTAACTGCTATCAGTAGCTTTGGTGGACAACAAAAATATCTGTTAGCTTTGCACATTTAGCTGAACCAGTCTTTTCCTCTTATTGTCCCTTATTTTTTTTTGCACCTTCTTTTCTCTTCTTACTGTCTTTCTCCATTTGTTAGGCTATGTTTGACCCCTGAATCGCTCGCCACTTGATATGGTGTTGATTATGATTACATTTACAGCCTCCCCCCCCCCCACACACACACACACACACACACACAAAAATGGGTCAGCCCATTCTATTTAGTAGGCCACCAGTGTTGCTGCATGTGGTAAATTTCTTTGACTTTTTTTTTTCAGCGGCCCAAATCGTCCCAAGAGTCCATCGACTCTTCTGCCAGAACTGCCAGATTGCCAGTCCACCTATGGTCTCTAATCTCTTAATCCATTACAGTCTTCAAGCTGACGTTCTGACTACGTGCACACTTGTGCATGTGCACAACCATCCTCAACATACACATAATGAGAAAGACTTCTACCTTCGCTCTGTGTTAACCAGCAACACATGCTCGCAGCCATACGGCCTGTCGATGACGTCTGCTAAAGCAACACGCCTTCCCCTGAACATATGAGAGTGATTAGCAGTGAAAACTCGGCCGAGGCCTCTGTGTGTGTTTAAGTGCTGCAGTCACAGCTTCAGCGAGCTGCCCTCAGTGGAAGTCACAACAACTGGAGGAGGAAATTTAAGCCGGGGGCCTCTTTGTGTCGTCTGGTAAGAAAACGAAAAAAAGGTCCAATACTCAAACGTTGGTTTGACTGCTGCCAAGCAAATTAAAATGTAAAGAAAGGTTTCATTATTTCCAAATGTCAAACAAAGAAGGTTAACTCTGGTTGGGGTTGTTCCACATTACCTTTTCTAACACTGACATTTTTAAGTAGATACGCTTTGTGTTTGTGTCTTCTAGTGGATGTAAGGTCAATGTTCTCTCTATTTGAGTTTATGTTCAAGTAATGTTTGCTAAAAAAAATTACAGTGACCAGCTGTTTTAGGAAATTACTGAGCCTCGTTTTTAAAGATTTATGTCCAAATGGGTTCTTTCTGAAGTGCAGAGGTTCTAACCAGAATAATTTGCTTTCAAAAGAACCCATTTTGGGAGTCCACCATGACACTGCACTCCTACACTCAGAGCTATAACGTCACTGATAAGTCAATATTCCCTCCCTGCCTGTCTCTTGACCACACACACAGCGGGTACCAACGGTACCGACACATCAGTGGGCTGAATGGAGCAGATTGGCAGACTGGCAGCTGAATAAAACCCCAAACTAGGGAAGTCAACGGTTAACAAGGATGTTTTTGACCAGTTCAAACAAGTTGATCTACAGGTTAATTTGTATTTATTATTAACCAACCGAGCTGTTCAGGACGCACCACGGTGATCTCCGTGGCACCGAGCCCCGTTTTATCTGGGGACAGAGCTGGACACACATAAGCTCCATGTCACCGTGCCAGTGTATAGACGTGTTTCCAGCAGTTTTGTACACACCGTGCTCTCCCGAAGGGGCTCGTCGTAGTGTTGCTCTCGGAGTGTTTCCAATGTTTCTAACAAGTATTGGAAACATTTCAATTCAGAATCAATCAGTCATCTGATCGGCTCTTCTGATCAGAAGGAGCAAAACCACCGAACAAACTTAGAATGAATATCAGCTGAAGCAGAAGAACCCAATATGGTTCAAGTTAGGACCTTTATTTCTAAGAGTGGAGATCTGTTTGTCACAGCAGGGACAGGAAGTCAGATAAGCACTGAGAGACAGACGGACACATTGTTGGTTTTGGTCTTTTGCTGGCAATAAAAAACCGAGAACAACTCCAGCTTTATCCTGAATGCTGTTCACATTAAGTGAGATCGCCACAACCTTAGAGTTTGACAGAAGAAAAAAATAATCAGATCAAATTGTGGAACCCCTGTTTTCTGAATGCAGAAACTTCAGACCCAGATAGATTAGATGTGTTAGCACAGACTGTTGGCTTCCTGAAGAGACCAGTCAACAGGCTAGGACAAGTTAATGCAGGTCATGTGACCTTCACACAAATTGGGGGCTGAGGAATAAAAAAAGGGCTACAGTTCCTCCACTCGTCATCTGACCCAGATGTAAAGACCCTCACACTGAAGCTGAATTTCTCCACCACAGGGGTTCAACATTATGGACCTGATCCAAACTTGATGCATGAAAACTGACCCAAACCTGCTTAAAGGGGACCATTTGACATTCAAACTTGATCTGAAAATACCCGAGGACACTATCCAAAATGTGGTTGACCCCAGACAAAGAGAAAACTGGCAGCAGCATGAAACACGGCCATTTTACAAGCAAACGTGGTCAAAAAGAGTAGAAATATGTCATTATTCCTGGAGTTCACAGTGATTTTTCCCAGCAGCAGGATTCCACACAAAGTCAAAGAAAGGCACAAATAGATGCAAATTCAAGTTATTTGCGCAAGTTGTAATATTTCAACTCACGCAATAAATTTGTGTGACGTTCTGTCGTGAAAGCCCATCAGTGTTGAGATTCTCCTCCTGTCGTCCTGAAGTTGTTGAATCAGAAACGGAGGAAACAAATGTTGTCTCCTGTGTCTGTGGTCCCCCAGAAGTCTAGATAGTAGCTCACATTAGTCCAGAGACCAGACTAGACTATGTGGAGAAACCAGAGACTGTCTGTGGTCCCCCAGAGGTCTAGATAGTAGTCCACATTAGAGACCAGACCAGACTATGTGGAGAAACCAGAGACTGTCTGTGGTCCAAACAACAAGGTCTCTGCTGTATTTATGTCTAGATGACCTTATTCTGAGTGTTGATGGAGCAGCTACAATGTTAGCATTAGACATGACATTCAGACATGGTCCAAAAAGACGATCCATGTGGTTGACCCCAGAAGACCCAGAGAGAGAGAGAGCACACTGACAGCCGCCATTAAACAAGCAGCCAAAGTTGAAAAGAGTTCAGATCCTGGTCTAGGATCTACTTGGAAGCTCCTGGGTATTAGACACAAGGTAATGCCATTTGTGGCTGTAATTTTAAACCTGCAGGTTTATAATGCTGTGACGAATGTTTCATTCATTGCATAGTTCGAATGAAATGTTCTTTGGTAAAGAATATCTGACTGGCACTCAGTAACTCAGTTAGTTCTTCATGGTTGTCTCATCTCACCTTTTATTTCAAACTACGTGGAGAATTTTAAAAATGTGTTATTGGAACTTACTGCAGTAAAATAACTGTACTACTCCTTTAGATCAGCAACCATACACTTTATGAGCACAACACTGAATATTTTCTATTTTCTCTAGCATTTTGTGACTATTTCATGACCTGCTCTGAGCCTTGGTTGTGGTGGCAGACTTTTTAAATAACACACTTTTTAGTGTTTAAGGTATCATGCATTTCAATTCAAAAGCTGAAATCCACAGTCAACACCTCTGCAAGGAACCAAGTAAGAACCTTCAACTTCCACCCCATATACAGTATTTACTTTAAACTCAATGTGCTGGATGGCAGACAAAACGGCAAAAACATACGCTGCCTGGCCACATGGCATCATTTCAATACGTTCATGTAATGTCACAGTTATTCTGTTCATACATTTTTCACCAAGATCTTGTATTGATGATTGAGTCTTCTCCAACCCATCCCGAAATTCTCAATCGGGTCAAGGTCTGGACTCTGTGGTGCCGATCCATGTGTGAAAATGATCTGTCATGCTCCCTGAACCATTCGTTCACTATTTCAGGCCAATGAATCCTGCCATTGGCATCTTGGAATATGCCAGTCTCACCAGGGAAGAAAAACGCCATTGATGGAAAAACCTGCTCATTCAGTTTATTCAGCTAGTCAGCTGACCTCATAACGTTGCTGAACCTAGACCTGACCAACTGAAGCGAGCCCAGATCATAACACTGCCCCCGCAGGCTTGTACCGAAGGCAATGTATCACTTCATCTGCCTCTCTTCTTACCCTGCTGGCCCATCACTCTGGAACAGGGTCATTCTGGACTCATCAGACCACATGATCCTTTTCCATTGCTCCAGAGTTCAACCTTTATGCTCCCTAGCAAATGGAAATGCTCTTACTTCCACTATTTCACCACTCATTTAAGTGATCTCCGAACCCAATCATTCAAGAATATCTTCCGACCAAATATCTTCCACAAAGACGATGGTCCTCCACTATCCTTCCAGTTTTTAATAATGTGCTGGACACACCTAATTGTATTAGTTTCAGCAAACTCCTTAGTAGTTTTCTTTGCTTGAGTCCGCAGTCCAATAATTTGACCCGTCTGAAATAGGGCTTGGACTTTTGCCCAAAAATCATATTCAAAATTAGTTTGTTTATTAATATTAATATTCGAATATATTCAAATATTTATTAATAATATTTTGACCATTAAATGCCTTCAGTAAGACCTATATGGTATGGTATGGTATGGTATGGTACTTAAGTTGTATATGTTTTGTCCACCAGAGGGCAGTGTATCAGTCAACGTCAATAGGCAGGCAACGATGTTTTCAGAACCTTTATTTATTTAAGGTCAGACACAAACTGTGTATGCATTCGGTTTCATCAAAATAAAGCTAAATAAGCCATTAAAAATAAAGTCCAATAAGCCAGTCAGGCTAAACTGAAAAGACAAAATAAAGGTAGGCCTAAAAACCAAACCCCATCCTACCAGCCATTAACGGCCCATTAACAGATTGTTTCGCTCACATAAAGATCTGACTGGCTGCAGTTTATTTGGCTACAGACTTTTTTAAGTTATTCGCCAAAAATACCAGGTGATTCACATGTTCAGACATTATCGGGGCCGTCAGTGCCGACTGTTCGGCGAGGTTTGTTTGCCTATTTACGGGCAGTATTCCGGAGTTTACGGTTCTCGGGAGGGAGCGCAAGTGCGGGCTCCTCCGGGGCTGTTGTCGATGTTGACCCGGCCATTGTTCTGCAAAATTGGTGCAAACCAGGACGCTAACGTCACCTATAGGAGCCCAGATGACCAATGATAGCCTTGCTAATGAGCTTGCGATTCACACAACTTCACCAGGCGTGAAAAAGCCTCGGAATCTGAATTGAAAACAACGGTCAAGCAAAGACATTTACAAAAAATAATGCCCATAACAGGTTTGAATATTAAGGGCTGCCTAATATTCGTTCGAATATCTATATATATTTTTTTGAAATTCGAATTATATTCGAATAACGAAGTTCGGAGTGAAAGCCCTAGTCTGAAACGTCTTAAGTGGGAGGTAGAACTCAAGCGGATTGAAATCTGTTTAAAAACAAAAGCACCCATAGCTGACTTACACCTCTTCAAAAATGGAAATGCACAAATTAAATCGTTATCAACTCTCAGCAAAAACATAAATACGAGTACAACTTAATGTTTTAAACCGTTGACTGTATGTGAACTCATGTGCTCAACCCATTGTATGTTTACTACAGAAGAACAAAACCAAAACAACACAAAAGACAAGCACAGAAAAAATGTAACACGCATGGCAATTAGGAGTGAGAAATCAAAAATGTCCTAAAAAGGCAACTTTGTGTCTTCCATTTCTGTCCGCCTGCAGATGTTAAGTAGGAGAAAATGTAGCTGAAGATGTTTTAAATGCCACTCAAAACCACAGAATTATTTCAGGGAAGGAAGTAAAAGTTTACAGGCTCCTTCTCTGGTGAGTATTTGATCCACTGACGAATACTCTTGGCCGTGTTCACATCTTGGAAGGTAACTAACAAACGTGTTCCTGGTTCTGCTATTGTGCTGCTGGTCTAAGCTAGAAAATGTATCAAGTAGCCTGCTGTGACCATTGGACAAATAATAATACAATATATTCATGTAGCAGCTCTCACAAAGGTACAAAATGCTCTACAATAACATCAGAACACATTTAACGCTGAGATTAAATGAACAATGCCTTTTTAACCCCTTTAGATCACACCATGTGCATCTATTAAACAATATATGCCAAAGTCCAGTGATTTTTTCTCCAGGATTACATAAACTAGTAGTAACCAATAAAATGACATCCATCCATCAATCGAACTGCAACTTTTAGCAACAAGGGGGGTTGTTAGCGGAGCAGTAGCTACATACTCAACCTGCATACTTTTTAGCTGTCCAATCAAATGTAAAGGATTGGATTTCAGTCCTTCTTGTAACCATACACCCCTAAAATAGTCTGTTTCTCACAAAAACTCACAGTACAGAACCTGAAGACGCTCTAACTTCCTTTTAATTGAAATTAAGAAAAAAAAAAACATTTTAAAACAAACTCAAATGCCTTCAAAAATAATAGAATCTCAGAAAAGTAATTCTTAAAAGTGGCTTTTCATAAGCTTCGGGTTTGCATCATCTGCATAAAAATGGAAACTGTAAGACTGAGTAGCTGAGAGGGAGTATGTAAATAGAAAACGGCACCAGCCTCAGCATGAATCCCTGGGGAACCCCACAGACCAGCTTAGGCCTTTTAGTCAGGACCTAAACCATTGCAGAGCAGAGCCACTGATGCTCATTCAGGTCGTAAGACGGTCCAAGATGATATCAAGTTCAGTAGTTGGGGTCAACTTTTAAACAAATCTTTCCATAGCAGCTGCAGAATTAATTGGGATTATGATTTTTACCACAATGAAATGTTAAATGAAAAATCAACAGCTTTATCAATATTTAAAATGCTCCGCTCATAGAGAACTCTGCTGCATATCAAATCAAGCACTAAACTCACAGCCAGCCACCAGCTTCACTCAGGGAGCTGACATGCCACTACTGAATGCAGGTGAAGAAGGTTATTTTAATTTTGATGGAAAGATTTGTATGTTAACATGGAAGTGAACCTTTCCTGACTGCTGCATGTTCACATTAAATGTATTCAACTGGGACTCCAGTGTGACTTTTATTGTGAAACATCCAGAGGAAGTACTGTATGACCAAGGCTAACGTCTACAAAATGAAATATTTAAATTTTTCTTCAGATAATCCAATCCCCATCATGACCATGACGTTGACCTGTGACTCCCAGGCTTTTGTCCAACGACCATCAATCCTGTCTTCGGAATAAAAGACTCACTGAACTTCTCAGTATACTGTTGCATATTTATTTCATTCACTTCCTTTCATTACGGATTGATTAAGAGAAACATTTCTACAGTTTTTGTTTTCATTACCTGCAAAAACTTATATATATCTGGACTTATATCCAAGTTTTTCTCTTCATCTTTGTCATAAATACATCTACAGCATATTTTTGTCCAACAGATCTGCATCCTTTCGTAGTATATTTGTGTCTCTGCTCAGCATCTGACCTCTGCATAGTTTAAAACCTCCCTTTGACCTAAAATCATTCATTACTCTGACAGGACCCTCTGTGCAGAAAACCATTAAGGTCATTCCCGCTGCATGGACACCCATCTGCTGTGTGACCAATAGAAAGTGAGGTTGAGCATGATGAAGTGTTTGTTGAAGCCTCTTGAATTAAAACCTACAGAGCAGCTGCAGACTGTGAGGGATATACGACCTCGATCTGTCCTGTTGGATTTGTTCACCAAAATGTTTATGCAACCTGATGCCAGAATAAATACCAACATTAGAAGACAGTGCTGACATATTTTAGTTATTGGTTGTGTGGTTTTATTTGATTTATTTATTTGTTGTTTTTGGTTGTGTAGTTTTTTTTTTAAATTTAGGTTTTATTTATTCATTGTTTTGGTTGTGTGGTTTTATTTCATTCATGTTTTATTTATGTAGGATCCGTTTTTTTTTGCGTCATTGACGACAGGAAGACAATCTGACGATTGGCAACGCAGTGAGACACAACTTGCGTGTGTACACGAATGAGGTTCATTTTGCCTAATCCCCTTCGTCACCTCTATTCACGTCTTTAAATGATCTATTCACGTCTTTAAATGATCTATTCACGTCTTTAAATGATCTATTCACGTCTTTGTTAGCTTCAACTTTTAGCCATTTGAACTCTCCAGTCTCTGGTCCACAGGACCTACAGCAGAGACAACCCAGACAGACAGACACTGGTGGTTTAACATGACATTAGTCTGTCTGCAGGGGGCTTCTGGCGGGTCTGAGCTGGGGTCAAAGGTCAGGGGTTATAACCACCTGTATAAACACGAGTAGCTCTCTAGCAGAACCTAAATATACTCCTGCGGAGGCAACAGACGATGCGTCATGCTCCTCTTGCAAGCGAACACAGACATGCTGGAGGACAAACACACAGGGTTCTCAATGTTGTCCTGTTACATCTGTCTGCATCCATCCATCCTGTCTGTCCTGTCTGTTCTGTCTGTCCCGTCTGTTCTGTCTGTCCTGTCTTCATCCGTGTTTGTCTCGCTGCAGGACAGGTTCTCATGAACTAATACTGAGCATGAAACAAAGAAGAGGAAAGAAGCTCATCTGATACAGGAAAGACGAAGGAAACATGAGGGGAAAGACCAAGATCACTCTGCATGTGTGTGTGTGTGTGTGTGTGTGTGTGAGAGAGACGTAATGGTGTGGTTCTGGTGTGATAACACAGTTTCCTGTAGACCAGATTAATGGGCTAATATTGGATATAATCCTCCCATTGTGAGGGAAACCTGGCAACCAGACTGGTGAGAGGTCATGACCTCTGTGAACACAGATTGACAAAAACACCGACCGCAGCATTAGATTTCTGCTAATCTGATCTCCCAGGATTAGAGAACAAATTCTGGTGTAATTACACATATATCTGTGATGTAAAGGAGGCGTGCATGTCCACATAGAGAGCCAGCCTGCATCCTGCATGTAAACCCCCGAACCGTCCGTGAAACCTCATGCACATGCATAATGTGATATTATTAGTTAGTGAGTTAGAGTCAGCTGACAACCAGTGAAAACTGTTCCCACACACACACACACACACACACACACACACACACACACACACACACACACACACACACATTGCAGTAGGCATGGAATTTCATGTCAAGATTATCCTGGCCAAAATAATTGCGATTCCAATATTATCCTGATAATCATCAAATTGTGCTTAAAACTTTTAAAATAGCAGCAAAACACACTGGAATTACCTAACCTCACATTTTGTCAAGAAACACATTTTTGTTGCATCACAAATACGTCTTTTATTAAGTGAAGATCATAAATGAGGTATGAAAAACGATGATTACTGTAAATAACGGTTAAAAAAATAACATTACATCTGTGAATTTGTTCTTTCTGATATTTCCTGGAGGCCTTTCCCCCCCCTTCTCTACCATGATAGTGAGCTAGACAGCTTTTTGTTACTCATTATGTATGTTAAACGAAGGCTTAGTGATGTGTTCATTAGATTAGACGGAGTCAAATAAATAAAACTCTTATGGACAGATTTGATGGAGGTATCGAATTAATGACCCGTCAACGTATCTCTTTGTCCCATCCTTTTAGCAACATCGCTGCATTCCCACATCTCAGGACTTAACTTGGTACAATGTTATTATTGACTAAAACCCAAGAAAATTACATCTAAACTGAAACAAACCAAATGCATCCATTAAGCGTGTAACAAATCTCCTTTTGGTTAATCTAAAAATGCCACTACAGAAAAACTCTTTGTAACTGGTGAACAAGGTCACAGATATCACATTGACTGCACCATAGAAATAGAATAGGAGTAGAACGGATATTGAACTGTTTTCAGTGGTCGTGTGACTTAGTAGGGCTGATGTTATTACTGTAAAACCTCACCTCAGTGCACTGGCCCCAAGTCAGTTTACAGAAGCAACCCGCTGCAACGCTAATGATGGCACACATGTTACACTCTGACCTTCTTGCTACGTTGCTATGGGAATGTCCCTTCTACTCCTTTTCTATTTCTATGGCTTGCACACATAATTATAGCTTTCATTATATTCTCCTGGGAAATGGTTATTTATGTGTCCCAACCAACTTATGTGTGACGCTGAGTATTGTGAGTGCTGAGTGCAAATTTGGGGGAAAATGATGCCTATCATTGTTTTTTCTCAAATGACCCATCAGTTGTTACTTTTAATACTCTGATCAAGTTGAATGTTGGCAACAATTTACTATATTCAATGTGCAAAATGTTCAGTGAAAAGGTTAAAAGGATATCACCACAAAACCTCCCCTGCTGATTACTAAAATTTAGACAATTGTTTTCTGTTACAAGTGTTATGATCACTAAATATGTTATTATGCAAATTATTGGTAACTTGAATTTAACTTTAATGGTGTATTTAGGAGAAATCTACAGATGCAAATAGACAAAGAAGTCAAATAAATGTTTTCTTTTCTTTCCACTACAAAGAAGACATGTTATGGAATATAAATGAATAATAAAAAATATGTTTAAGCCTGTAGTGTCTCATGCATATCATCACCATAAACATAAGCTAAGTTGGAATTAGGAAGAAAATAACAATCAAGTAATGTGTTATTACCACTGAATCCTTTCTAAAAACCTGCCACACAGGCATCTAAACACAATCCTCCCTGAAAGTGGATTTATTCTGTCAGTGAGTATTAGCGAGATAAAGAGCCTGAGCTGTGTGTGTTTGTGTCACCGCTAGCGACGCTTTATGTCGCCTTTAGTTTACTCACTGCTGGTTGAGGACAAGGGACTGTAATCAGACCTGCAGGGGACGACAGGACATGAGACAGAGAGGAGAGGAGACAGGAAGTTTATATTACAGTGTGAAGTACAATCAACGTGATTTAAAGGGTGACACTCATATTTCAAATAAAGTGCTGACAGACGGCTAAACAGAAGGAGAGGTCACCAAAGAAAAGGCAGCCAGACATTTCCTAGTGGTTTCTATGTGAAGGGATGAAACACAGGGACGACATACTCTTTGTGCTACTGCTCTCAAGTACAATATTCAGGTACTTATGCTGCTTTATACTATATAGGGCTGGTCAATATAGTGATAACAATATTGTGATATCAGACTAGATGTTTTCTTATATTCATAAGTGTTCCCCTGGTTTTAAAGGCTCTGTTCCAGTTGCAGACTGTTCTAGCTGTTCAATCATTTGTCTTTATGTCATTATAGAAAATCCACTTATTTGTGTACATGGACATGAATTTTCCATTTTTTTTAGTGACGCTCATTATTCGATTTCACAGTCACATCCTGATACAGACTCAACAAAATTGAACGTTTTGGTTCCAGCTCTGTTTGTGCTTAAAGGAACCAGAAGTGGGACCAAAGTTTTGAAAGTGCCAAGTAATTCTCAAGTCCTAAACATTGAGTTTCAAGTCTTGACCAAGTCAAAATGCACTCTCCACCAAATGTAATGCCATCTGTGTCCCCATCTGTAATTTTCAACGTGCTTTGACCATTGCGTAGTCTAAATGAAATGATCTTTGGTATAATTATTTCCAACTGGCGCTCAGTAACGCTACAATAGTTATTCATGGTTGTCTCCTCTCTCTTTGGTCCAAACAAAGTGGATCTGAATGAAGTGTCCACTTGCCAGGAATGAACAGCGTTAACATTAGTTGATTCAGGAAATGAATTGGTTGGTGGCCAACACAGTGAAATAATACAAGTTACCCAATTTAAATCTACCGATTCATGTACATGGAGGCTTCATTCAAAGTATTGTATTTCAATTGGAAATATTGTTGGTTCCTGCACACCATTTTTCATTAGTTTGGATGACATTAAACTAGAAAAACCTCTTTAAAAGTGGCGTGCTCGTTATGCACCTTCCCTTGAGATTCCCCCACTTCTGATGCGTATGCTAAACTAAGCTAAGCTAACAGACATGCAGACATGAGGATGGTATTAATCTCACTATTTGCAAGAAGGCAAATATGCATATTTACAAAACAGCCTAGTCTCCTAAAATTACATTCCCACACAACAAAACTGTATTGTGAATTACATTTCTCGGGAAAATGTATTTTGTCGTTTGCTCTTTATGTATCACAGATTTCAAAGGAGTGAAGGACTGTGGAGGGTGGAGGTCTGGCTGCTGGACGGGTCGAAAACACAGGACTTTCACCAGGAGACTGAAGCTAATGTCCCCTGTGACCAAAGTAGTTTTGTAGTTTCATAGTGATTTAAAGCTGAACCGTGATGTTTTTACTCAACTTAGCCAATTTGTTATGTTGCCTTAACCTAACTATGTCATTGAGCAGCGTTTTAGTTTCATTTTGGTCATTAACCACGTGGTTCCATCTGTTTGAAAACTGAGACCATTTGGTGCTGAAAAAAAAGTCCCTTTCCAAAAATGTCTACTCTTCAAACAATAGGATCGTATTAGGTAGGCTGCCGGACTCACTCACAGAAAGTCTCTAATCTAAAGCTCCCATCTTTGAACTGGGAGAGAAGCAGCATTAGATTTCTGCTAATCTGATCTCCCAGGATTAGAGAACAAATTCTGGTGTTTTGTGTAATTACACATATATCTGTGATGTGAAAGAGACGCATGTCCACATAGAGAACCAGCCTGCATGTAAACCCCCGAACCGTCCGTGAAACCTCAGCTCACATGCATAATGTGACATTATTAGTCCTACGGGAGTCAGCTGACAACCAGTGAAAACTGTTCCTCCACACACACACACACACACACACACACACACACACAGCCTCCCTGCGTCTCCGTCTCTAAACTAATAAAGCCTCTGGAGCTGCCGGACAGCAGGAAACAGGAGAGAGTCTGTTTCCTGCAGCAGGAGGTTATCAATCTAACTAACAGGGACATTAGTGGTGTAGAGAGAGGAAGTGTGGGAAGAAGCAGAGGTGAGCGGTGAAAGGTAAGAAGGAAAGACGATGGGGTACTGCAGAGGGGAGCGAAAGAAGAGACAAATATACTATCAACTGGACGAAGTTCCTGCGAAAGGACACGGTGAGACTCAAAGACGTGTCCCTGCGTACAAAACGACCATGTGGAGAAAAGACTTTATGAGGTAGCAGTGGGTGCAGCTCCAGGTCTGGTTTGATGGCTCCCTTGGGTGTGTTCATTTGGCAGGACTCTCCCAGTTAGCATCTCTACTGGCGTTCCCAGTCTGGCCACGCTGCATCGCTTCATCTCCGTCCAAAGTCAATAAACGCACAGTGAAGCAAAGACGGGCAGCGGCGCCGTCATGCACGCAGGGTTTGACTGCAGAGTGACCTGAGGGCTCGAAAGTGAGCCGGGAGGCGTCTCTCTGTTTGGTGGTGAAGGACCGACGCACAGAAAGTCACTAAACATAAAGCCACAAATCTTCTGACTCTTCCAAACTCTGACTCGTGTGAGGATTTTATGGCGTGCTACACTTAAAGTGGAAACAGACAACTTTCCCCCTGTACCGTTTCCAAGTGGTATTACTGTTGGCACAAAAACAACCAGATCACTTCCTGTTTTCCTCAGAGAGAACCAACAACACAGGACACACGGCATTCTGTTTTCTACAGGTACTCCAGGTGTTCCACCGTCCACCACTCCTGCTACTGAGGACAGGAACACAAGTGCCAACTCAAACCAGATAGGGTTCTCTGGCTCCTCCCTGCTGAAGAAACCCTTTTTAGTTCCTGGTAGAATCTTTCAACTTCTAGAGGGTTCTACCTAGAACCTAGTTTTTGGCAGTGACACAAGAGGGTGTAACTAAGTAAAACCGAATGCTGAATAAGAATTTCTTTGGACCACAATGTTACAATTAACTTCCATGAAGTGAAAACAAACAGTGAAAGTGTTAAAGTTGTAAGACGAAGACAGGGACAACTCCCAGACTGGACAACACCGTGGTAGCGACCTGTCAATCACAAGGTAGCCCCGCCCTAAAGCATCCCCTGCTTTGTGGTCTTCTTGACTAAATTAACCATCATTGACTAAATGAACATCATGCTGTATTGATGAAGACTTGAAACTAGAGATTGAGACCACAAACTTATGTTTACAATATTGCAAAGATAATAAATCAAGTGAGAAGGAGGCTCATTTTCTCATAGACTTCCATGTAATCACACTTCTTTTTTATAACCAGAGGAGTCGCCCCCTGATGGCCAGCAAAGAAAAATGTTTCAAGACACTTTAGCCTTGGCTTCACTTTTCAGAAAATAATTTTCAGAAAACACTTTATCTTTCTAATTGTCATATACATAAATGAAGTTTGACCTCTGCATTTAACCCATCCTAAGCATCAGGAGCACTCAAGGTCACTGAGCGGATAGGAACCAGGGATCAAACCACCAACCTTGTGATTACATCTTCAAGTTACATCATGAAGTCAGTGATTAGTGATTGGCGAAAACATGATGGCAAAAAACAGTCTGACGTGAGCAGAACGACTAAAAACAGTGGATGTGGCAGCTGCAAACAGGAAGCGGAGCGAGGCAGGAGAGGTGGTGGAGGTGACCTGATGGAGGTCATGTTTCTGTGTTATAGCTGGGCGGTCCTGGCATTACACTCAAAGCTCTCTGCAGTTTTCCCATGAAACACATGATATTGTTTGGTTCCAGTTCACAGCCAATGAAGCAGCATGTTCCCAGGTGACCCATTCATGTTCTGATTACTTTTCCCACCTTACTCGCCTACAATATAAGAGTGAAGAGAACATTATAGTGTTTAACACCAACCTTAGACAAATAAGGGAAATCAGATTTTTAGCTCAATCTGCCACATTTAACTATCATCTAGGGGTTAAAGGTCATGCATCTGCCTCTAAAACACACACAGGTCCTTCACTACAACAAAAACACATCCAGCAGTAACGTACCTCCCTTCAGCAGAAACTGAAGCACATATTTGTCTAACAGCTGAAAACAAAGGGAAACAATAAATGTATCAACTACTTAATTAACTCCACTAGAACGCATCTTAACTTTCTACTAAATACTTCGGATCACACCTCCCCCATCAGCATAAAAACAGACTCATAATAACGCAATGTAGGAAATCCAATGATTGATTATTGATCAATAAGCCTTGATGTCTAACGTCACTTTACAGGGTTGAAAGGCGATCTGCCGTCTGTTTGTTACCCTTGTTCTCCGCCGAGATTTGTACCAACACCAAACTCCATGTACATTCCTGTGGATTTAAAGCTGCCTTACGTATCTGACAGGCGACGCTCGCGTAGCATCGTTTCTCACCGTAAACGCATCCTTGCTCTAATTCGGCGCATCGTTACATGAACACAATTAACACAAATACTTCCAGAAAAGAAAACACTTCAAACGAGGATTTGAGACCGGTTTGCCACACACAAAAAAAGTTGAATTACCTTGACAAAAAATGTCGAAATTATTTAAAAACATAAATGCAGAATCAATGAATATGACATTGAGGATTTGTGCTTCACTCACCCTCCAGTCTCGGCTCCTGAATCCACGCAGTCATCTCCTGCGGAGGTTTTCTCCATCTCACAGGCTCTGCTGAACAGCACTCAGCCGCATTGTTTTAACGTCCCGCGGTAACGAATCAAACGGGGCATCTAGAAACACGGAACGGTTCAGACTAAGGGACAGGGAGTCTGCTGAGCCGGTTTCTAACTCCTCGCCTCTACTGAGCTGTAACTATTTGAAGCAACAGGCGACGGAGCGACTGCCTCTCTGCGTCAGCAGCTCTCTGTGGTGATGCCTTCTGGAACCGTCGGAAATATGGCAACTACAAGTAGGACGCACCTGAGTGGTATCAGAACGTGGTTTGAAATATTTTATTAGTGTTGGAGCTATTTAATTATTGGTAGCATTTAGTGCTGTTTAGTATTCTGAATCAATTTATTTGATTTCATTATGATTAGATTCCTATGAATATTCTAGTTTATGATTTGTTTAGTTTAGGTGTTTCTTGTTTATTATCTGTGTTTTGTTTCATTTGGGCACGTTGAGCTGAAGCTGAAATGATATAGGTAAGCTGTCGGTAAGGGACCAGCATGCACCTGGGTGGACAAATGTTTTTTTACGGAGTGGAAGAGACACAGGATCTAGTTAAATAAACCACGTTTTTTTGTTGAAATTGGACATTTGTTTGGACATTATGTTTTTCCCATCCGAGTACACCACAACCCATGGTGCATCAGTGGCCCTTTGATTTGAAACTTTTATTTGTTTTGACAAACGGCTACTACAATTAGGTATGTACAAGTCATTATATTTAAAATGATTTTACATTCCGTAATGTTGCTCTGTAAATCAAAAATATTATAGATTGTCTTCTTTTGTGTTAATTATTACATCCTTAGCCCTGTGATAGACTGGCGTCCTGTCCAGGGTGTACCCTGCCTTCGCCCAATGACAGCTGGGACCCTGAATACAGGATAAGCGGTAGAAAATGGATGGATGGATGGATGGTATTACATCCTTTTAACCCTTGTATGGTATTCAGGTCAAATTGACCCATTTCAAACTTTTAAAAGAAGAAAAATGGTAGAAGTATATATTTTTTTTTTCTACCTGAAACTCACTGGCCTTTTCTGTGATAAACATGTACAAACAAAAAATAATAATGTAGCACACATGCTTCTATACCCCACACATTTCCATCCTTTATATGGTATTCGGGTCAATTTGACCAGAATACACAGAGACACACAGAAACATGCCCCCACACACACAGCCGCACACACACACAGACGCACACACACACACACAGATGCACACGCACACACACACACACACACACACACACACACACACACACACAGACCGTTTGCTCTCACTTTGCTGCACTCTTTACCCCATCATGTCCAGTTCTATGAAGTCTGTCTGTCTCCTCACCAGCAGCAAAGCAGCAGAGCGTCTAAGCTCCAGAGAAGATGCTCTCCTCCAGAGACGTGTCCAGACTTCTGCTTGTGAGAGCTGCTGCCGTCTGCACACGCTGGTAAACAGGTATGTGACAAACTGTCTGCTGGTCGTGTCTTAGTTCATGGAAACATTTCCTCTAACCTTTGCCTCGCTTGTTAACGTTGTTTAAGAACACTCATGCTACGTCACGTCACATTGTAACACATGTTCACCTTTGTCATGTTTGTTTGTTTCTTCCAGACGAGACCAAACAGCTGACCAGTTGGCAGAGAGCATTCTGGGAAGTGCCAGCTGAAAGACATCTCCAGCGTCTACAGAACATCATCAGACCACCCAAACAGTTCCTCCAATAAAAAGACAATAGTCTGTCTACGTTTACGATTGGTCTCTGTCTTTAATGTTGGATGTCAGAAATGATAGAAGCTGAAAACATGCTGGACTCAAACGTGTAAAGTCATTGTTCTCAGTCACTTTGCTGCAGTTATCAAATTCAAATAGTTTCACATCATCATGGAATCAGTCTTGGACCACTTTGAGTAACTTCTATAGAGAAACAACCTTTGAATGTATTCTAAACATACATCCTACAGATGTCATAAAGCCCTCAGATAACTTCAGGTAGCAGGAAATAGCACCATCTTGTGGTCACCGTGTGTTGTTATAAGTCCAACCAGAAGCCTCCGTAAACACTGTTGTCACGGTGTGTTAACTTTCCAGCTTATCGGCCCTGAACCCTAGTTGGGAGCACGCTGTGGATGCTAACGTGACCTTTGCTCGTTCAGCTGGTGACCCGCATTTCTAGTGTCCGGGTGACACGACCAGAAGAATGACAGGAGACAGGAGAGATCCTTCACCGTCCAACCAGAGGCTTTCATTGAGTCGTCTACAAGAGGACAAACGCTGCAGTCTTGTGAGGCTGTAATCTTGAGCTCATCTAATACACTTCTGCTGGCTAACAACACTCATTTGTACATCAACTTCACCGGCTGCAGCGAGGGAGCAGCGGCTTCTCACATCCACACACATCCACGGAGACTACGCTTCCCATCACACCTCACCTCACATACCGGTATGCAGGTTACCCATAAGACCAGCAACACTCCCCCACCCTGGATGATAATTACATCCCTAATATCACTCCAGCATTAATACGCTGAAATACTGAAATATTCCCCATGAAACCACATTTCCCACAGTCCACGAAGGGGTCCTCTCCCAGTGAGAGAACTTAAAGGCGAGGATGGGTAAAGGAATATCCAACAGAAGTCCATTGAACACACCGTGTGTCCTTTGTCCATAAAGGGAGCTGAGTGTCCATAACATAACACACTTCTGCAGACTGAAAGGTTCAATACTGCTGATGCAGCGTTTAGCTCTGGCGTCGTGTGACATCACCCTGTGGTTTTCTCTTGTTTTGATTTACTTTTTAACCCTTGTATGGTAGACACAGACACAAACACACAGAAACATGCCCCCACCCACACAGACATGCGCACACACACAAAAGAATGCACACACACAGACGCATACACACACACACACACACACACACACACACACAGACCGTTTGCTCTTACTTTCCTGCACTCTTTACCCTGTCATGTCCACCTGCAAACCCCTTGTTTAGAATGTTACTCCATAACGTGCTACATATCTTTGTCCTACTATATGCCTCATACCTGCACATCAAGGTGGTGGGACAAAAGAGATAAATACCTCTACATCGCAGTATGACCCACTGATTTAGTTTTCAGAGGGCATTAGAGCTTTAGAGTCAGGCACACAGTGATGTGGAAGAGGAAGATGTCTCCGAATGTGAGGATCATTTAGATATCAATCCAGAGTATTCTGAATTTGAATTTGAAGGTGGCCTTCCGTCAGAATATGCACCACGAGGAGCACCACAAGCAGCAGCTGGAGCAGCCCGAGAGCCTCTGGAAGAGCCCCACAGACATATGAATGCAATTCATGACACACAATGAAAACATTGTTTCACTTTTTTTTTTCAAGACAAGCATGATTTATGACACCCAGGTTTTGAGTTTAATGGATTTTTAACATCAATTCTGACAATTGTGTTCTAGTAGAGACTGATTGTAATTATCAAATATATGTTATCTCTATTGTTTGAAATTGAGATAAAGACAATATATATTAATGGTTTATTAAGTAAAATTTTGTATCAGAATTGTTTTTAATACCCCCAATATGTCCCGGGTCAATTTGACCCGAGGGATACCAGAGGGTCCCAAAAGTGAAGACCTAAGGGTTAAAGTAGTAATTCAAAAATAATGAGACAATGTCAACATAATATTTTGTAATGCGACTCTCACAATTTTCCTCCTCCTAATTTTAGAATTAAAATGTTTAGATGATGTAGAATGTATGTATTTATTTTTAGACCCAAAGAAAAGCCTTGCATAGGAGTAAGAATACAGATCTTCCACTTAAATGTAAATGAATGGTATTTATGAAACAAGAACGAAAGGACTCTAAAACACAGAGGTGCTGTGTTATTTTCTAGCAGTGTATTTCAGTAAATGTCATCCTCACTAAGAGCTTTAAGGATAGAAAAAACGTGTCCCTGGAACGCTTGATTTTACTGTGATAAAAGAAACGCTGCCTCATCAAGTAAGCTATGCTTGAGATGAGGCTGGTAATAGTCACACTTTTGCGTTTGATATTGCTTTTTTTCGAGCAACACTTGAAGCTAACCTTATAGTTTTGGCTCCATCAACAGGGTGAAAGAGGTACTGCAGTGTGGCTGTTATCCCATCAGAATAAAAGCAGCAATCATCAAAACACTGAAGCTGAATGACATTTCTCCTATTTGTTTTTTATTAGAATAATTTAATCTCATATATTTTCTGACATTGTTATCATGATTATTATTATGGGTAAATATATTCAATGTAGCTGATGGAGAAATATTAGGTCCTCATTTGTTGGTTATAGATGAATGAATTAACACAAAATGAACACAAAAAGAATACTCATCAAATGGTTTGACCTGCACATACCTGCTGAAAGACCCACCTTTTAGAAAGAGATATAATTCCCCAATCATAATTATATATACACACACATTCACGTATTAAGTGTGGTGATAGTCTTTTTGTTAGCCCAATTCGAAAGTAGTTTGACATGTTGTTTTTCATTTGAAGAAAAGAAACACCACAGTTTACCCAAATTATGTTAAGTATTTTTATTTTAATTTGAAGCACGTATCTGTGAAAATAATATGACATGATTAGTATTTACTTGTTCTTATACAAAAAATAAATAATCTACAACGACGTGACGTCGGAAGCGATGACCTCATCTCCGCGCGCCACTCAAAGCAGCACCGAGGCAGAGGTGGCGGTTCTCGTGCACGTTGATGTTTTTAAGATTAGCTTAGCAACTAGCTGCTGGACGGATCTTGATCGGCAGCGTGAACGCAGAAATGTCTGTGACCGAGATGTTCAGTTACATCCAGGGCTTCCTGAGCGCCGACCAGGACGTCAGAGAGGTAACGTGAATGGAGAGCGAGGCTGCTGCGCGTTGCTAGCTGCTAACATGAAACACAAACAGACAAAAGTCTGGTGTGTTAGCTAGCAGGCAGTGATTCGCTACGACGGCTACCCGTGAACGTTATTTAAGATAAGAATGCACAATTGTGTTGTCACCATTGTGGGACATCGCGTTAAAGCTACTTCCGGTTCCACGCTAACGTGGACACCAGATTAAATTCAAGCTAGACTGCATTTTGTGAAGAAAACGCGCGTGAGCTGTGAACTGTTAGCAGCTGCTTCTGTCCGCAAAGACGATGTTTTAGTGCCCCCTGCAGGCGAAATGTTGTCACACGCTGCAGTCTTGTTCAGCATCCCCATCTGGACAACGAGGCAAGGGACGACACGAACAATTCATTCACGTTTCAATTTAAGAAATAAATATTTTAAGTGCGTCACGGATGAGACAATTGTTTTGTGAAAATCCCCGTGTTGAGTAAAATTAACATCAATTATAAGATCGACCTGCAAAAATACCTAAAATGTGTATGTAATGGTTGAGTTAATAAAAACCTTTAATGGACTTTGTTGCAGGATATCCGTAAGGTGGTCCAGTCCCTGGAGCAGACTGCCAGAGAAATACTGACGGTTCTCCAAAGTGTCCACCAGCCATCTGGTTTCAAAGAAAGTGAGCGTCTCACACAGTTTGGACTTGTTCGCTGACACTGATCGAAGTCTTCAGCTTCACACCTGTCAATCTCTTTTCCCTTCTCTCACTAGTTCCCAGTAAATGTGCAAAGGCCCGGGAGTTATTCAGCACAGTCAGGACACAAATTGACGACATCAAAACTAAATTTCCCGTGGAGCAGTACTACAGGTAGGAGCCAGCTGTCGTGACTGCTCAGACATGTTCAGCTCACAAATACTTATCTCTGCCATCTACTTTGCTGAGTCTTCCTTCCATCGTTTCACCAGAAGTCGTGTCAAAAGTACGTTTCCGTGAGAAATGATGGCCTCTAAAGTGAATACAGTTTTTAGAGTCTGTTGTATTAACTGTTGTATTAATGTGTGTACCCTGAAGTGGAACTCATACTGACTTGGTTATCATAAAATGTTTTGTTTCGCTTGATGTCTCTTTAGGTACCATGAACATTGGCGGTTCGTGCTGCAGCGCTTGGCTTTCTTAGCAGCTTTTGTTGTCTACCTGGAGACTGAAACTCTTGTGATCCGGGAGGAAGTGGCAAAGATTCTCGGCAGTAGGTACCAGTCTGTGTTTTAGTGTAAATGTTAAGGGGTGTTCACACCAAACACAATGCAAATTATTTGCACAACCAACTTACATATAAATTCAATGCAAAGAGGTGCCGCAGAAATCACGCAGCTTGACAAACGCAATGAGGTGAAATTTTTCATCGCTTGAGGGGGAAATATTTCAACTATTACATCCTGACTCGATGCCAATCAGCGTTGAGATTCTCATCATGGCGTCACCTGTCAGTGAATCCGTAATGGAGGCATGTACATCAAACACAAACAACATGTACAAAGCAGCAATAGTTGTTATTTCGGCCATGAATGATGAAACATTGTTGGAGCTAAGCCCCTCCTTTCCGGCCCGTCAAGCCTGGGCGACGCGATTTAGCAGAAAGCAGAACTATGCCCCCAATACGGTTGTTGGTCTCTTCAGTTAGAAATATTTGACACTATTTTACACACACAGACAAAGAGGAAAAGACGATAACAATGCAAGCTGCGTCCTCAAACTTGACGTCATTATATTAAACTTAACTTTATTATTATCTAATGATTAATGAGGACAAATGAGCATCTCAACTAGGGATCGACCGATATGTATTTTTTAGGGCTGATGCCGATACCGATTTTGTGATCATCAGTCTTGGCCGATGACCGATACGGCCTGCCGATTTTCTTGAGCCGATATTTGGAGCGGATACTAGTTTTGCTCCCTCAATTAACATGTTAAAAATTACACTGATAACAAATGTTACGAGTCTCAATTTAAAAAGGAATATTTATTGAACTTAAAAAAGGTGAGGTAGAACAAGAACAAGTAGTAGATTAACAATATTTAACAGATATTAACAACAGGTGAGGTAGAACAAGTAAAGTGCTGAAAAAGTGTCAGCCAGTGCTGCAGGAGTCGTCTCGCTGAATGCTGCCACACTGGATTGGTTTTCTGAGTCTCTGCCATTTCTTTAAAAAGAATCAACAAAAGCACATATCAGTGTCAATCTCTGGTGCAATCATCTTACATTCATATCACCCACATTATGGTTAACATATGGTTAACTTTGCAAGGGGGAAAGGCTTCCACATCTTCAACACAGTCTTGATGCATTGCTTGCTGACATATTATGAAACAGATATAATCAGATCACTAAATTACTTTTGTTTTGTCAACACATTTTAATAATTAACGAAAACAATAAACCTGAAAATAGCCATCGAAATAAAATGCTTGATTTGTAAGTTAAGACTGCCATCAACAAAGTATAAAAACATTCTCTCAGAGTTAAGGCTCTCCTTCAGTCAGCTCATATATGGCTGTGGGACGCGTGTGTGCTTGTGCGTGCGTGCGCGCGCGTCATCGAGTGGGACACGGACACACACACACACCCCTCCCCTCTGTGCTCCTCCGAGCTCGTATCGTTCTCCCCTCGCAGCCTCCCACCTCCCTCTTATTTTACGAAAATAGTTCACCGAAACGTGTTTATAATAAATAAATAAGCTATGCAGTTGCTGAATCTGTCTTTATTATTTATTTTATTTAGATCGACAACGCTCAGTTTAAAAGATTATCGAGAGTTTGCGGGAGGAGGCGGCGGCGTCTCTCGACACTCGCCGCGATGGCATGCACGGCTTCTTACATAGACAATGAATGGGAACGTCCCGCTCCGGTTAAAGTAAACAGGACGGCGTTTAGTTTCCCGGCGTGTCCGGGACTTCCACAACATGTACAAAGCTGTAATAGTGTTTATTACGGCCATGGATGATGACACGTGTAAATGCTGCGGGTGCCGGTCGGATTTCTCTCTCACCCCGACTGCAGTACGTCCAGGATCCCAAACTGCTCGCCGATCACTCGCCAAACCCCCCCTCTCCCTCCTCCCCGCTGACGCCGCAGCCTCAGCCAAAATCCCACTCTGAACTCAGTAAAACACTTGAGAGCCTTGGTTTTATCATAGTTTCAAGCAAAACGGAGCATGTTTTTAAAGAAAGTTTAAAACTCACCTTTGTTTTGAAGACCATGTTCTCACTACTGCGGGGGAGGGGAATGTCCGGGCTTGTGTCAGCGCTACCAAGCAACACGCAGCTGCCTGCGGTGCCTGACTGTAAATGCCGGGAAAAACGATCGGCCAAAACAGCAGTCCGCATCGGCCGATACCGATACGTTCAAAAAACGTCAAAATCGGCCGATAATATCGGCCGGCCGATAAATCGGTCAATCCCTAATCTCAACTAAATTGCAGTGATAGCCCTTATAAACAAATGAGCTTATATGTAGGCTTGTAGAGAAATGAATACTAAATCGACTAGTCTCGGCGAACATATACGCTTAAAATGAAATACTTGGGTTTGTTGAGACTGCCTGTTTCAGCACCCAGGACAGCGCTCACACACCTACACAGAACAACCCGTGCTATCCATCTCAGGGTTCAGACTCCACAATATCAGCCTGATTCCAGCCTGACTTCTCGTCTGGGACGCCTCACGATGTCCCGAGTGTTGTACATGTTTGATTTTTTTGCCTTCCATTTTCCGTTATGGAACCTCAACCAATAAGACAGACCGATCTGCACAAACACAATAGCCAAGAGAAAGATGGACTACATTGTTGTGACGTGGAGCAAACATTTGTGTCTAGTAACCTTCGTACCGACACTTAGGTCCTCTAGTCTGAACCAGGGACACGTGTGTACTTTAGTGAGGAACGTTCCCAATATGTTTTTGGGGGCTTTGTTTTTGGATAAATATCCGAGGAGATAGAATACTTTGACGGGGGGGGGTTCAACTCGATCAATCACTCTCACACACCACACAATGCACGTACACTTACACACACACACAAAGAGGGAAAGACAGAGATAGATAATCCTGTGCATTAAATCGGCAATGTATCCATCAAAATAAAATACCTGGCTTTGATGATGTCTACATTTCAGCACCCGGGACAGCGCTCACACATGGCAGCTCTCCACAGACCAACCAGCATTATCTGTCAACGTACCGCCAGGCGGTCATTATTGTGAGACAACACAGGAGGCGAAGCATTAAAAAAACTGATTTATTCTAATATAAACTTGGTTGTTGATTATGATGACAAGAGATGAAGCTTTGAGCCATTTGGGTCGGACGTGGTGGCATCACTTTTTCCCTCTTTGTTCTTCACTCCAACAGTTGAGGTGGTGCGAGAGAAAGGCTTCCACCTGGATGTGGAGGACTACCTGGCAGGTGTGCTGATCATGGCCAGTGAACTGGTGAGTCTGTTGTCGGTGCCAGTTTATTAGGGACACATATGTGTTTAGGCGTTGAGTTTTGGTCGACAAAAAACCAGTCGGAAGAGCAAAAGTAATTTAGAAAATGCACTTAATGTGATTAAGTGACTCTCTTTGCCTTTTTTTCCACCAGTAAGAAACTCTTCAGAACAATGTCCACAAATATGTTTGAGGCGTTTAAATGAGTTTTGGTTGTCGGTGGTGAAGCTGGTCAGTTGGTCATATTATTCTCATGTTTTATAGAGAAAACAATCGATGAAACAATGATTTGATAATTAAAATGTTGAGTCATGAAGATGGTTGTGTTATTATGAAGTTTTGTCAAGAAAACAATCTAAAATCAAAAATAACTGTCGGATTAAACTGTATTGAAAAGGCCCAGTGGGAGTTATGTTATGTACTCAACAACCCATTTGAACAAGTTAACCAGTTGGTTGTTGTCACATTCTGATGATTGATTCTTTGACTTGTGGTTTCCAAGTGTTAAAGCCTATATATTATTTTTATATATATATATATATATATATATATATAATTCTATTTGCATAATAAAAAACGATCTTTCCGTCCTCCAGTCCCGGTTGGCAGTTAACAGCGTCACTGCTGGAGACTACACCCGGCCGCTCCGCATCTCCAACTTCATCAACGAGCTGGACTCGGGCTTCCGCCTGCTCAACCTGAAGAACGACCCGCTGCGGAAACGCTACGACGGCCTCAAGTATGACGTGAAGAAGATCGAGGAGGTGGTTTACGATTTGTCCATCCGCGGGTTGGCCAAGGAGGTCGATGGTGCCGGGGACAGCAAGTAGACCCTGGTGGCTGCTGCATGTTAGCCCACCTGGAAGGATAGACCCAGGGGTGCACCTGAGTGAGTGAAAGGTGCTTTACCGTCTGTCCGCCCCACTGACGGAGTTTGACTCCCTCGTTCAGATCGAAGGTTCAGCTTGTTGCTGTTTTTTTGGCTTCATTTTATTCCTCTGCTATTGTTTCACAGCAGTCAACTTGTTATTAATCGCTGACATTATATTGATGTTAAATTCATTTGAGAAGACGCTGGAGAATTTCCTGCCATGACAAGCTTCTTTTTTGTAGCTATTTGTGTTTATTTCCAGTGAAACAAAAAGAGAATATGTTTGTGTTGTTCACCAGATGGGTTGATGCCTGGTTGTATTCTTTCGGACTCTGAATTATTGTCAAAAAGTGGATGAAGGAGCCTCAAAGGATAATCTGATGATTAATTCTAAAAATCCAAAAGATGACCAATAAATACATTTTACAGCATTTTCACCAGATTTTCATGATTTCTGATCATTGGCTCCGCCTCCGACCATACAGATACTTATCTTTTTATAAATGAGGCTCCAGGAGCGGTAGAGCCAAAGAAATGACAAAATGCACTTCACGTGACTTAAAGCGACACCGGTAAGTCTTGCAGAACAATGCCGACAAAAACGCCTGAGACATTTTAATTAGTTTTGGTCGTCGGGTGATGAGGCTTCCTCTGGAAATCCATGAGCGAGCGCAAACTAGTCAGAATGTCATGTACTGCATGTGATTCCTTTCATGTAGAAGCTTTGTTTCTATTGTCGGCTTCTGTTTGCTTCTATCCTGTCGTGGAGTTTCACTTTACCGTTCTGTGTTCTGTCTTTGAATCAGTTGTCTTAAAGATGCTTTAAATGACTGTAAATATATTTCTACATTTCCAGCTTGGTCAGACTTTACAAATATCGTACAATGAGCAAGGTCGTGTTTAAAATCTTTTTAATTTAATTCACAATATATTACATTGGGGAAATAATACATCAGGTCTTCCAAATGCAAATGAGGAAAACAAAAGAAACCATATGCAACTCAGCAGGCTTTGTTATTTGTTTTTACATTTTGAAATGGTGTCCTGTGTTGGTGTGGAGTTGAGCAGCCTCCAAGACACAGTGATTTGCTACCTCTTCTAGTGCTACTTTATCGCAAACATAAAACAGTATCAGTCTTAAACAGTGGTTTTGGTTTGCTGAAATTAGGTTCCTTCTAGTATGAAGAGAATGAGCGAGACTGCAGCGTTATACTATTACTGACTCATAATAAAGTGCATTAAACAAAATAAAGCCTTAATAAATAAAAACACTAAAATAAGAGCGATCACATAGCATCAGCCAGTCAGAGGAACAAATCTATTGCCTGTAAATTGATCTCGAGCAGGTCGGAGATCAATGCTACTGTGACTCATTGCAGATGTTTCAGTAATAACAGTAATCAAGTACCAAGGCACAACAGCTCATTGCTAGGTCACATGATAACACACTGTTCATGACAACATGGTTAGATGTTTCTCTTTGGAGCCAAGTTAAACAGTTTTTCAACCTTTACGCCTAAAATGAGAGATTTCATGTTATGGCAATTTAAAAAATGGTTTTATAGTACTGGGATTATATAGAAATGGTGACGTATTCAAACCTGTTTGACTGAATTCTGTATTACGAATGTTACAGTGCTGTAATAAGTTGTGGGTTTGTTAATTAACACAGTCAACTATATAAACATGAGAATATTCTTCTGTAGGTATGGGACTTTTTGAAAAATGTTCAGGCATTATTTAGATAAAATGATTAACCAGATAAATCTATAACCCAAATAAAAGTTTGTTGAAGCCCTACAAGTAAATCAGACAAATATCAATACATCAGTTCCCCTCTCATGGCCTGGTCTGTGCAACAGCATATGAGGTCCTGAACGCAAGGTTGAAAAACTCTACACTTAACACACACTGAGGTAACCTGTAGTGTTTGACTTTATCTGTGTGACATGATGTCAACAGACGTTAACTAGACTCCTCACTAACGGCTTTCATGGCACAAAGATTATCTTAACTCGAAGGGAAGCTTTAACACCAACCAACGCGTTGAATCTGCCACTTGAAACTCAGTAACGCCAAAGGAAATGAAATGCAGGTAGAGTAGCTACGTATTTTGGAAATGGCAGAGATTATTGCTGTCATGTGAGTTGTCATTGAAACACAGTGATACAGGAGGTCTGCTCAGCCTCAGAGAGGCTCAGCTCAACTGCATCTCTGGCAGTGAAAGTTGCTGTACTGACAACGTACAGGAGAGGGCGGCACACCGACAGGAGAGGGCAGTGACGATAAACCACTGAACAAAATCTCTGGACCACGTCTCCCCTTTACACCAAAGACAAACCCACTGTCGTGTATAAAAAGTTACATTTCGTTTTTTCTTTTTGCAGTCAGCCGTGTTCAGTCATGCTTTTCATCAGACGCACAGTATTTACTGAAAAAACAGCTCTCTCGCTCCAAGAGCAAACAGTCTTTACAATCAAGGCCGACAAGCACAGCCAAAGTTTTTTGGTTGTCCAAAAATCTGATATTTTCTTCCAACAACAGAAATCTTCATACACAACTTCATGACAGTATGGCGCACTTATAGCTTTGTAAGAAAAAAAAAAGTGCTGTATCTTTCTCTTATGAGACTTTGAGAAAGTATTTTTTACTGAAATGTAACATGGTTTAATCGTAGAAACTGAATAGGAGTAGGACGGACATTGAGCTGTTTTCCGTTGTCATAGAGAAGCTATGTCCTCTTCCCGATATTCCTCTTGGGACCTTATTTTGGAACAAAAAAAGACAAATCATTTTTCATTCAGTTTGAATTGTACCATGAATTGAATTTAGTGCATTTAATTTGACAGACTCAACACCCAGTTTCAGAAATACAGTCCCATGTGGAACATCGGAAAGGGGGTCATCACCTTTCTATTCGACTAGAACACAAGAAAACGGTGATTGTTCTCATTTATTATAGTGTCATTGAGGCCGTAAAGTGATGTCACATCTCGCCGGGAAGAGAGTGGCCGAGCTCCAGAGACAGTTGGCTGGTTAGGTAGCTTGTCCTTGGCGGAGGGACTTTTAGACCCAGCGATGCCAATGTTCAGCTCATTTTCTAGAAACCACTGTAGCACTAAAGAATGGTGGAATATTACTTTTGGTCTGCCTCTCTATTTTTCATAAAGTTCCTACTCCACTGCTCATTTTAGGCTTTGCTGCAAGACCTCACCTCGGCAAGTCGATGACTTGTCATAAGCTGGTCTATTTTATACGAAAAAATGATTGCGATGCAACGCTACTCGTAAAAATATCAGCCGCTCTGTCCTGCTACGTTGATTTGAATGGCAATGTCTGTTCTCCTCCTATTTCATTTCTGTGGTGTTAACAGTGTGTCACTTAGAAATGGTTCTTGTTGTCAGTATAGTTTTGCAGGTTATTTACAGTGGAACAGAGGTTAATCTCAGGAGCGGGTCTGGTTTGTGTTGATCATGATGTTGGGCAAAGCGTTGCGTCTTTTCCTCCAGCTGCCTAAATCCCGAGTGTATCTCTTAATCTGATGGAACCACTGCTGAGTGCGGGATTTGTCTGAGGCGCGAAAAACAAAAGACTCCCGCCGAATGTCGAGCACCTCGAATGTGTCCTCGCACTCCGGATCTGTCGACACCACACAGTTTCCCAGACGGATGGGCTCTCTCAGCACTGTGAACTTCCCACTGCTCTTGTCCTTGATGAGAACCAGCACCCCATCTCGAATACTGTCCCCACCACCGTCTCCCTGATCCCCCCGTGCTCCCAGGTCGGTGCCCTGTCCTGGTGCTTCATCGACCCGCTGTATCCTCACCATCAGCAGACTCTGCACATTTTGGAACTTGAGGGCCTTGCTGCCCTTCTTCACCCACTGACCATCTGCTGGCTGAGACAACTGAAGGGGACCCTCCATGACGAACCGGGTGTTTTCTCTCGCCCAGCCCACCGTCTTCATCGACACCTCTCGCATCTCGATATTGATGACCTCCCGGTTTTTGCGGCTGTCGCGGCGAAACGAGCGGAGAGACCAGGTGACGCCATTGCCCTCCTGCTTGGTCTTCATGTTGATGTGCTCCAGATGGGATTCCACTCGACTCTTGGCCTCGCGCAGACGTGCATAGTCAGGGTGGCATTCGGGAGTCACCTTAATGATGCGGCTCAGCAGAAGTGGGTATTTAGTCACGCGCTGGAGCGGCGCCATGAGGAAGGAGCGCAAGTTCATACGACGCAGTGCTGTGTTGTCATTCTGGGAAACATCCAGGAAGATTCTGAAAAAAGACAACAAGACAAAATTGAGCTGAAAGCCAAGACATTATGTTTATGTCCTGGGAGAACTCCTAAAAAGCTGATTAATGGGAATCGCAGGATGGCCAGACTCATGGATGAGCTGTGGTTCTGTCTAAAAATATGAATCATCGCAACTCTGCTCTCAAAATAGACTTTCTTGTGAATAAGTGATAACCCGCCGCCTCATCCATGAAGAATTATAGAAGACAGCTGTGGCAGGAGGTAGAGAACGCTCCGAGAGTAAGTTCCCACTAGCAGGAAGAAGAATCCTTGTACTTGTGTGTACCTGAGCAGCTCTTTCTCCTTCTCCAGTGTGTTGAGCACGTTGACCGAGGTGGACTGCTGCAGGCAGTAGGTCTGGAAGGCAGGTAGCATGTTGACGAACTCCAGAAAGATCTCCCCTATGTACACTGTGAGCAGATCTTCATCTCCCTGAGGTCAAACCACATGACAGAAAATGGTCAATGTGCAGCACATTTACGTCTTGCACCGGGACACAGTTCGTCTTAACAAGTCATTGTTGTTTATTCTAGTTTCTAAAAAGCCTGTGGCCCATATATTTTCCCACAAGGACACACCACGCTCAGTGACTGGATAGTTTTGCCTCAGAGGCTACAGGTTTCAGGTGAAGCAACTGTGAAGCACCAAGCATGACAAAGCAAAAAAAGTGAGCAACATATTGCAAAGGGTACATTGGCTATACGGTGTGTTGCAAGACTTTTTCAAGAAATTAGTGTCAGTATCTGGATGGAAATGGACACATTACACTTTCAGTTGGATCAAACAACCTTATCATGAACATTATGGTTCCGATCATACTGGTACGTGTTGCTAGAAACCAGGGTTTTCCTATGGTCTTGCAAGCCAGGCGTGTGCTTCACTCTTTTTCTAGTCACACCCCTTATCAATGTCGCACTTGGTTCAGGCAAACAATCAAATGGAGCAAGAAGCAAGCTTTACTACTACCTGTTTTCATGCCAGTAGGAACGGCAAATGCATAGGTAAGGTTATTATTAGAGGTTTTTAGTTACTATGAACTAAATATTTTTTCAATATGTATCTTTTCATGGGCTGTTTTCTCTCCTCATCCAAAAACAGAGCAACATCAAGAGTTCCACGTCTGCTTGAATCCCTTTTTGATCTCTGGTTGGTCACGCCTCCTCGCTACACAGGATCATCAGCTGTTTTGCCCGAAGCACTTTGCCACTTTGTCTTGGTGTGATTGGGGCTTCAGGACCTATTGTCCATCGAATGGGATTGAAAGTTGATTCTGCAACTTGAAAATAGCATTTGACCAAAGAATCCATTTAGTTCCATTTAGTATTTGGTTCTGAAGTTCTTGTTTCAAGAATGATACTTTAATGCCATAAAAACTATCGGTTGAAGCTCCCCAACTGCTGAACCGTACATTAAGAATATCACCAAATCTGCTCTTTTTACTGTATTTAGGTAAAATAGGATCAGCCCCATTTGACAATTTATTATTGCAATGCACTTTTATCTGACCTTTCCAATAATAACACTGGGCCTTTATTTGGTCCAAAACACAGCAGAGGCCTTACTAGATCTAAGAAGTTCAATGATATTTCACCAATTCCAATGGCATCGGCTCACAGTACAGGCACAAGTTTGTTTCAACCTCTTTCTGACTTAAACTAGAAGTACCGCCTCACGCCTCCGCCAACCAACGTGTCAACTTACACTTTATATCAACTGTCAAATGTCATCACTTCGTAATTTCATCCTGTTAGTCATTTGTGTGAAATTCTCATTATTAACAAAACATTTTTTGAGGGACCTTGACCTTTGACCTCCAAAATCTGATAAGTTACTCTTTTAGTTCAAGTGAAGATTTGTGTCAAATTTTAAATAAATTCCTTCACGGCGTTCCTAAGATACCACGTTCACATTGATGGGACAGTCTGAAAACCAGATCCCAACGTACCACCTTCTTTACAGTCATGGGACAGTGTTTGTTAAACTGTTCTGTTTTTTTTTAAAGCATCTTTCGGCAGTAGAACCTTTGCTCATTAAGCTCCAAGTAAGTATGTTCTTCAGGATCTGTTGAGATTTTGAAATGTATGATCTAACCCTCTTTTTCTTTTTACTATGGTACTTTTTATTTTCACTGGTTTTGGACTCATTAACAGACTAAAATATTTTGTTGATGTGAAAATTTTGTGCAAAGAAGGAGTTTGCAATTTTTAATTCTCAATGGCGTTATCAATGTGACCCTGAAGGTTTCTCATGTAATGGGATGGTAGATCTTAGAACATTAAAAACTGGACCACATTGTGTAAGGTCACCTGGTCGAAGGCCTGGTCGATGCTGTCCTGCAGGTGTTCAGTGAAGCGGTCGTTGACGTCTATCAGCTCCTGAACGTTACTGAACACCACAATGAGCTGCTCGGCCGTCAGCAGCCCAGCACTCTGCATTGGGCAGTAAAACTCTTCCTTGATGATGCGCAGGTCCTCGCCGTAGCTCGACTCCGTGTTCAGAAACTCCAGGATGGCCTCCTTTCGCTCGGTGCGCAGCTTGGAGCAACGTTCACACATGCGCTCTCCTCGCTCTTTGGAGGCCCCGTCCCTCAGTCCACAGTCTGGACAGGGTCTCTGGGCCTCCCAGGCTCTGAGGGAGGCAGATGGTCTTTTCCAAGTGCGAGACAGACCCGGGCCAATGCCACTGTCCACGCGCTCCACCTCGGCTCCGCGGGTTCGGCGGTACCGGCGAGGCTCGCTGTCCTCCTCCTCTCGCTCATCACTGAGGCCCACCACTCCACTGTCGACACTCAGGCTGCTGATGGTGCTCCAGCGATGCTGCCCAGACCGGGTCACACCCAGACCTGCCTGTCGCTCCTCGCCAGGGGGCTCTGAGCTACCACGAAGGGCTGCTGGAGCTAAAGAGAGGGAGATGGAGATGGTCAGATACGTTAGTGCTCATGATGCTTATGGATGGTTACTTGCGCACACACATGCACACACACACAATCCCTAATGAAAGGACATTTAATCTGCACTAGTCATTACTGGTCATGTCAGAATGAAGAAACTATTACAGATATCGTCTTTCTAAAATAATTAGTGCCCTAACCCTCCAAGGATTTATAGAGTTACTAAACCCCCAAACCAGTTTTTTTCAGCTGAAAACTAATGCATCTGGGTCTATAGCCTGCTAGTCTTGATTGTTTCATTCCAAATCTTGACATTAAATGCAAAATATTTAAATTCTCTGTATTGTGTTGTGTACAACATTTCAAATGTTATATTCACACAGATGATCCATTATACAGGTGCTATTTTAATCATCACTACTCCCTTGATCACTCCCGGGAGTCTGGCTATGCTTTCTGGTCCAGCAGAGTCCACTGAGGTCCTGACTGATGCAGACTGCTAACTGGCCTGACGCTGGAAACATCACATTGTAGCTCCACCTGCCTGCTGTGTGACTGCTCAACTACTCCTGCTTTTTGGTCTACGGCGACATGGTTGGGATGGATCCATCTCGGTGTGGCTGTGCCTGCTGCCATGGACTACTACTGTTGATACTATTGCTTCTGTTAATCCCACCACTACTGTTAATGCTACTACAACTATACTACCAACACCAAATGCAGTTGGAACCCAAGGGCCTGGGCTGCACGAGATTTCTGCCTAAAAGCCTATTAAGGCAGTTTTTTCTCGCCACTGTCGCTGTAACGCTTGCCCCTGGGTGTTGTTGGGACTTTGAAATTGTGTTGACTCTTGAAATTTTTAGCGTATTCTAGTCCTGCTCAATGTGTTAAGTGTCCTGAGATGACTTCTGTTGTGATTTGACACTATAAATAAAATTGAATTGAATTGAATCATGTATTAATATGACACCACTGGGTGATGATCATTCTTTTGGTCCTAAGGGGAAAACTCTCTAGTGTGTGTCCGTTTTAATTTAAGAGCAACAAGGTCATCATTAGCATATGCCATATTGACTGACATCGACAAGTGCATGTTGACAGGGAAGAGCACACTACTATCAGGGGAGTCTTGTGTTTGGTGGGGGGAGGTGACGACTGGATGCCAAAATATTCAGACAAGCGTGACCCAAAGTTGCATAAGAGAAACAAAATAAATGTGGCTTGTAAACTACAAGGCTCCGTTATATGTTAATTCACAATTTAGGGTGGTTCACATTCCCTGAGGATTTCAGGGAGATGTAATGAGGACATGGAGGTCTGGATGTAGTTCATAGAATTTATGCACAGTCTGAGTGAAAATCATCTGCCAAGGACTTTTGAGTTGTTCTAGTGACTTTCGACTTTTAGGCCAAAATTGGAATTGGCAAATGTGACTTACGTTAACTGACAGTCAATTTCTGCCTCTGCCAAGGACGGTATGTTTTTGGTTTACTTTTTTGTTCGGTACTGTGCATCCTAAAACACTCTTACAGGGCTCAGATGTGTGTTGCCAGACAGGAAGAAGGATTTAGCATTGAGATACTAAGAAGTTGGATTATGGGAAATGTAGTATCTCTCTCTCAACTCTCTCTCTCTCTCTCTCTATACAACTTTTGTAACACGTGGCACGGCTGTAGTACTTGAGTCCAGTCTCAGTCTCAAGACCACTTTTTGGAATCTTGAACTTGTCTTGATCTTGTACCTTGTTGGAATCTACATTAACTTGATCCCATACCTTGATGGACTCAGCATTGACTTGAATCAATTCCTTGATGGACTCAGCATTGACTTAATTCCATGCCTTGTTGGCCTAGGCATTGACTTGTTCCCATGCCTTTTTGGACTTGGGATTGACTTGTTCCCATTCCTTGTTGGTCTTGGCATTGACTTGTTCCCATGCCTTGTTGGACGCTGCATTGTCTTGTTCCCAGGCCTTGTTGGTCTTGGTATTGACTTGTTCCCATGCCTTGTTGGTCTTGGTATTGACTTGTTCCCATGCCTTGTTGGTCTTGGTATTGACATGTTCCCATGCCTTGTTGGTCTTGGTATTGACATGTTCCCATGCCTTGTTGGTCTTGGTATTGACTTGTTCCCATGCCGTCTTGGTCTTGGTATTGACTTGTTCCCATGCCGTCTTGGTCTTGACTTGTTCCCATGCCTTGTTGGTCTTGGTATTGACATGTTCCCATGCCTTCTTGGTCTTGGTATTGACTTGTTCCCATGCCTTGTTGGTCTTGGTATTGACATGTTCCCATGCCTTCTTGGTCTTGGTATTGACATGTTCCCATGCCTTCTTGGTCTTGGTATTGACTTGTTCCCATGCCTTGTTGGTCTTGGTATTGACATGTTCCCATGCCTTCTTGGTCTTGGTATTGACTTGTTCCCATGCCTTGTTGGTCTTGGTATTGACATGTTCCCATGCCTTGTTGGTCTTGGTATTGACTTGTTCCCATGCCGTCTTGGCCTTGGTATTGACTTGTTCCCATGCCTTGTTGGTCTTGGTATTGACATGTTCCCATGCCTTCTTGGTCTTGGTATTGACTTGTTCCCATGCCTTGTTGGTCTTGGTATTGACATGTTCCCATGCCTTGTTGGTCTTGGTATTGACTTGTTCCCATGCCGTCTTGGTCTTGGTATTGACTTGTTCCCATGCCTTGTTGGTCTTGGTATTGGCATGTTCCCATGCCTTGTTGGTCTTGGTATTGACTTGTTCCCATGCCTTGTTGGTCTTGGTATTGACATGTTCCCATGCCTTCTTGGTCTTGGTATTGACTTGTTCCCATGCCTTGTTGGTCTTGGTATTGACTTGTTCCCATGCCTTCTTGGTCTTGGTATTGACTTGTTCCCATGCCTTGTTGATCTTGGCATTGACTTGTTCCCATGCCTTCTTGGTCTTGGTATTGACTTGTTCCCATGCCTTGTTGATCTTGGCATTGACTTGTTCCCATGCCTTCTTGGTCTTGGTATTGACTTGTTCCCATGCCTTGTTGGTCTTGGTATTGACATGTTCCCATGCCTTCTTGGTCTTGGTATTGACTTGTTCCCATGCCTTGTTGGTCTTGGTATTGACTTGTTCCCATGCCTTCTTGGTCTTGGTATTGACTTGTTCCCATGCCTTGTTGGACTCGGCATTAACTTGTTTGCATGTGTTGTTGTAGAAGCCATTGACTTCTCGGACCTTGACTATTGAGAACTGGTTGCTCAGCAGGAAAAATGGCTTGTTACAAATAGTCATAGCAGACGACAAGACACTTATTATGGTCTGGAACAAGGACTTGATTTGCTCTGGACTCTGCCTTGACTTGTTCTTGATTATCTTTGGACTTGGTTTGACTATCTGTGGTCTTGGTCTCAACTTGGTCTCGACTGCTTTTGGACCTGGTCTTGACCTGGACTCGATTAAACTACAGCTCTTCCATGAGGTATAGAATTTATTTTATGTCCAGGACCATCCGCTCTGCTCATTTCCATGAGAACATCTTGTCCTCCACTGTTATTTTTATTTTGAAAAAAGTTTGTCTAAGCCAGAAGAGTTCTTTTTGTCTGCCTACTTGTCATAAACTTCAAAATTCTGTGAAAGTGAACACATGAACGAATTGACTTAATTCTGTAATTCTGCTGGTATTTCACCAAAATGTGGCGCTTCAGATTAAAAGACTGAGACATTTGTAAAAGTCACAATTATTCCCGGACAGGATTTGAGGATTTTAACCATCAGCAAAAAACAATTCTTTGGATTTTGATACTGATTTAAATGCAGATGCAGATTCCAAATTTGCAAGCATTTTCATTTTCTAATGAAAAAGGCCTTAAATTATGACTCTTGGATGATTTGCTTACTGAATGCTTCCTAGTTTTTGAATAAACACTGTAGCTTAATTCTTTATCATAGTTTGATCAAAAGTAAAATAAAAACGACTACGCATTACTAAGAGACAAGAACTAAGGGACACACGTGTCGTGTACTCACCACTGTCGCGGTCTCTGTCACGGTCTCGGCGGTGGCCGTGGAGCCGGGCGGCTGCAGCGATCTTCATCTCCAGCTGTTTGCGCTTGGAGGCGTCGGCTGGCATGGGGTCGCTGTAGTGGGGCCGGAGACGGCACTCGCGCTGCGCCCTCACCGTCTCAGCCAGCTCATAGGCTGCGTCCGAGCTGGAGCGCCTGCAGCCCAGACCGGTGTGCTGATGGATGGAAGGACACGTGTGTCAATCAGACGTTGCTATAGCAACCTCTCTAAGGGGATGAGGTGAGAGTGACAATGAGGCTTGTGTGTCAGTGGGGAGTTTTCACGGTGTTCACTGTCATGACATCATTACAAAACAAATCCTGGTTATCTCTCTGATCACAGCTTGTGGAACTGACAAGAATCCAGATTTCATACTGAGACGCAGCACTAATCGTCTGCCAAGTTTCGAGTCTAAACACAACACGGCTGCATCAAGAAATCTGCTCTGATCACAACTTGAAGCCTTGAAAATGAGATATAGATGAGTCAAAGCGTTTCCTGGCTGTTTTAAGGTGAAGTGAGGAATCCCTGACATGGTGCAGCGCCCTGCACGGACAAACACTCCTCGCGTGGCTTTTAATAGCCTTTTAGGGCTTATCAAGCCCTAGAGAGCTGACCTAAGATGGAAAGTTCAAAGGTCATCGCTATGACACACGACTTCATCACCCACATCCAATGCATTTGATCCCTTTCCATGAAACATTAACAGTTCTCTGATAACTAAAAGCTGCACATTACTGTTCATCGCTCCACACCACAAACCAACATGATATACAGCTTTCAGCATTCAGGGAAAATGAAGGAGAATAATTCATGTTCCATTGAATTATAAAATTGCAGCTTTGGGAACACAGACGCATGCTGCAAAACATGAGAAAGGCGAGAAGCAAATGCTCCTCGACATCTGTTCTTCAAACTACCTACAGCCTTGTAGCATGCAAGCAAGATGGGACTCCATGTCGGGTCTGCAGATGCAGAGAGGTGCACAACGTTAGCTGCGGCCGAGGCTTGTGTCAATCTGCAGCCAGCAGAGAGCCGTGCAGAGAGCAGGAACGAAGCGCCGAGTTACCAGCTGCTGGATCCTCCTTTCAGTGCATCCTCAGACGACGAGCTGCTGCATGCTGCTTCTCGTCTCAACAAATACCTCTGCATCAGTATGTGTGTGAGTGATGTGCATGCGTGTCGCAGTCCCCTTGCTTGTGTCTCAGTCATCCTCAAACACCCCATGGATCTGTGTGTTTCTGCATGCGACGAGGAAAAGACAAAGCGGCGAGCAAGAAAGACGACACATTTATGACATATAAAGGGAATAAATGTAAAAAGAATCCTTACGCATTCTCCTGCTTCCTCTCCTCCTCCTGCAGGCGTCTCGTCGCCAGCCTCGGCTCTGCAGGCCGTTGCCGACGTTGCCATGGCAACGGCGGAGGGCTGACAGTCGGTCGAGGGGGCGGTGATGTCACAGCCTCCGTCCCGGTCACCTGACAGCCTGACAGGGGCCTCGGCGGAGATCTCTGCACTGCAGCTGGTGGAGAGAGGAGGAGACGGTGGTACAGAGGGGGAGAGAAGGGAGGGAGAGAAGGGAGGGAGAAGGGGGGCGGATGGGAGGAAGAGATGGAGGAGAGGAAAATGAGGAAAAAGGAATAGTCAAAAGAGGGAGAGGAGGGTTGAAATTGTAATTCTGGCAATGCACTCTTCTCCTTACAGCGCCCTCGTCATTCATTCCACCATCTCATCCTCCCTGCTTCCTGCTGTGTCTTCCTGCATCCTCCTCTTCCCTCCTCCTCCCTCCTCCTCCTCCTCTTCCATCATTCTTCTACCCCTCATTCACACAGATCAATGCCTCTTCTGCAACCCTCAACCCCTCCTCAGGAGGACAGCAATCAGTGGACATTAACACCTGAACCCCTGGACCACAGGGACACTTCCTGCATACAACCACTCACACAGACACTCCCTTCATTCCTTTGTCTTTAAGCTGAGGATTTCTCCCTGCAGCCAGCATGTGATTTGAGACCAAAGCATAAAAACACACCCATGAGCACAAACCACAAATGCATGCAGGGACTCTAGCATGCATTTAAGACACATAACAAACACACAGAACACAGACTGAGCCAGCATCGTAAAAAGCTGAGCGTGAACCACGGAGACATTTGTTGCAAGTCATGTCTCTAGGTCCCCATTTCCTGTCCCATCTCACTACTGTCCATCAAGAAAAAAATAAAAACAAGACTTCCCACTTGCGGGGAAGACAACTTTTTCAGACACAAGGCAACGCCATTGTTCATTTGGACATAAACCTTTTGGCTTCTGTCTCCAAAATGTCTGGTTTCAAAACAAACTAACAAAAAAAATAACGTTTATATTTATATAAATCTTGAAAATAACAATGGAATTACAATGGAATTAGTAATCAGGCTTTCCAAATTAATACAATACAAATTTCTAAAACAAAAATAAAAATAATTCAATAGACAAATATGTAAAAGTTTGTCAGTAGTGGCCTAAATCGTTATAGTATACTATAGTTTATAGTTTGAGGATAAATATTGTAATTTTTTATTAAGAATTTATTGTACATTTTCTTTAAAAAAAACTGCTATTCCACGAGAAATTCCAAAAGAAATTCAGCAGTTGAACAGTCCATCAGTTGATTGACAGAAAAATTGCACAAATTATTTTGGTAATTATCCAAAATACATTTTCCATTCAAAAATAAATAGAGAATACATTTTTCTCTGCTGTTCTCTTTTTTATATTATATTAAACTGAATAACTTTTGGATTTGGTCTGACAAAACACAATATCTAAAGACATCACCTTGGAGGTTGAGTAACTTGAATGGACATTTTTAAATTGTTAGTTGCAGCACCAGTATGCAGTCCTACTCAGGTGGGAGCAATAAGCTCTATCTAAGCTGGTCTGACAATAAGCGAGGGAGCAGTGTAATACAGCCAAAGCCATATAATAAATGAATAAGATCATATAAAATAAAGATAGACAAGGGACTTATGGTGAGCGTCCCAATAGTCCTGCAGTCCGTTATCAAAGTAAATATTGCATGAACCTAAGCCACGCCCTTCCTTATTTAGGAAAATATATGTACGGTAGTCAACAGCGAGGGTTAGGTTCTCTATAGATGCTGATTGATGTTAAATTTTGAGGAAACAATAAATAATAACATACGTTAAATTATTCTTTTTACCAGACAAAAATGCAGTAATTTACGGCCCCAGAAGTGTTTGTACCGTCAGTATTTCTGTCAGGCTGCAGGCCCGACCACCACCAGTAGGAGGGCAGCGCCCAGGAAATAAAGGTAAAATAAATAAATCTTGAAACTTAATTACTGTAAATGCACAGTAATTCTTAAATATTACCAAGATATGCACATTGTTATGTCTGCAATAAATCAAGCTGTTTACCATATGCCATCAAAACAAAACTATGTATTGATTTAGTTTTTCTGGTAAAAAATCTGAGAGTAAAATATAATACCACTAAAAGAACAAGAAAAAAGTTTCATCAATTTTAGAAGAATATAATATTTTACTCTGATTAAATGAGTTTGGGGTCAGCAGGTTAAATGGGCCCATAGAGTCTCAACGATGTTTGGTTTTCACAATGAAAGAAAGAATTGATTGATATTTTTGGGGGTGATTGAGAGAGGAGGCTGGTTAATCTCAGGACCAGGTGGGTCATAGTGAATCATAGCGAGGCTACATGGTTTTTATCCAACAACAGTTTCTCACATGCCCCTGGTCCTCCGTAAAACAAACTGATCTGTGGTTGCTGGATCAACACAGTCTCACAGCGTGCTGAAATATGCAAAATATTGAAATCTACTGATTTGTGTACATGGAGGTAATAACAGAAGGTTTAAGAAACCATCACAAACGCATCTCACATGACATCACAACACTTTGGGACGTTGTTGGAACCCACTCATTTTTTGTTTTAAATAGACAGATCGGTTCAATTACTGACCAATATGTCAACTACTTTAGTAACCCATAAAATGTTATGCTTGAAATGTCGGGAATTAGTGACAAATAAATAACGTAGAACCAAAGATTGCGATATAGATAGTCAATCACACCGACAAACGTGTGTTTGCATATTTGCTTTTAAGTTACTTAGAGAGCCTATGAACACCATAAAGGATACATTTAATTTTAAAATTAGTTCTAATCAGAGTGTGGAAAAACTAAATCCAGATTTTAGAGCTCTGTTGCACAATTAAAAGCTGATCTCTATTCTGTAAATCCAACTTTAAACCAAATTTAAATAGAGTTTAATTAATATGGAGATGCTTGCTCATCCAAATGAAATATATACACAATAAAATTGCATGTTGGTGGGACCTAGTTTTTAGGCTATTAAAGTAATCCCTTAACAGAACGTTTGTTTGCTAACTAGCTAGATTTTCGCCAGCTAGCTAAAACATCACGATGACTCAGCAGAAAAACAGTAATCTCTGCTCCTTTGAGAAAAACTTGTTGGCTGAATTAAGAGCTATTAAGAGCAATATGGCATAGGATTAAACATGTTATATCATATTTATTTATATGTATTATTTTTTTCATGATTTCAAGTAAAATAAGCTTTAATCAGGTTTTTATAGAAAACCTTGTTGATGCAACCCAATTGACTCCTGTCAATCGACTAATCAATGGATCGTTGCCACACTAGTGGCCTGTTATTTTTCCTCAAACTAAACGTGATCTCCCATTATTCAAACGAGTTCTCCCTCCGTAACTGCAGGACACGTCATAAAAACATTCTCTGGTGCTCTGTGGCCACGTTCTTCAGATGAAACTACAGAAATCCCAGGAAACCTGTTGTGTTGTGCTACAGTGAACAAAGACCAAAGGTGTCCAGATGTCCCCATTAATGCGGTGCCAGTGAAAAGCCGATACAATGAATGCTGTTTCGAGTGAAGCGTCAGACAAAGTGTCATGAAAGGCTTTTCCTTGACAGTGTTGGCTGTCACACTGCCGATGATGCATGGGAAGTAATAACCTGCAGCTTAATTTATCAGGAACCTCTATAGATCACCGCTCAACACGCCAACGCGTGACACTGAAATTAGCCCGCCTGTCACTTTCACTGATGCATATCACTCCAATGGAATATATTAATGAGTGCACATCTAATAGAGACAAATAAATAGAAAATGTCCCTCCACATGCTAGTGCACCTTCATTGCAGTATACAATGAAGTCCTATAACCCCCCCAGGTGTTATAACATGAATATTACTGTGATAATACCGCTCGAGCTGCATTATGCTCCGTAAGCATGATACACTTAAACAAAGAGACCCATTGTTGGAAGTCAAACACCTCAGGCTGCAGAGATGAAGAGAATACAGAAGCATGTTTAATTAATAAATCTCAAAGTACTAAAATATTCACAGAGCCTCAAGTCACATTTAAATCGCAGTGTGTTGCATTATGGGTGCTTTTTGAACATAAAAGATGAATCGTCTTGGGATAAGCAATGTTGAAGGTGAGCTGCTGGGGCCAAAGATGCCTGATGTTATTCTTTGACAGTTTTGATAATCAATTCATCATTTAAGTTATTAATCAAGTCAGATGCAAAACACTCTCGGGGTCGAGCTCATGAGAATTTGCGGCTTTTCTGTTTTATAAGATATAGCAGAATGTATGTAGGCAGTGTAAGTTATTTTGGTTCAGACTGAAATATGGATTGCTATGAAATTTTAAACGGACAATCATGATCTCCAGAGAATTAATCCAACTGACTTTTCCTCAAGTGCAAAACGTCCACATGTTTTTTTAATGTATTTTTCAAAGTGTATTTCCAATGCATGTTTTAGATCTCAGGAAAAAAAAATTGTTCACATAAAAAAATAATAACATTCCCATTGGGATCAGTTGTACGTTTGGTGCTAATAAGCAAATGTTAGCATTCCAACTCAAGTGGCCAGTTGATGTCTTTGGTGGTTGATTTGGGTCAGTGGTGGGGTGTTGCCCAAGGGTGACACGTAACAAACGGAGGCTCGACTGGGATAGGAACATCCATGAGGTGAAGTAACGTGTTTAGTGGTCTTTGAGTGTAGAGGCAGCGGAGGTTACCACTTGGTGCCGAACTAAGAAGCTAAACATTGCACCTGTTTAGTATCAGTTTGTTAGCATGCAGCTCAAAACACCACTGTACTACAGCCTGAAAGATCCACTAGCACGGCTGCAGAACCATTTTCCTATTACAGTGCTGATTGAATTAAAACAAAGGCACCATGTTGGGCATTTTCTTTCTCCAGTATTAAACTATATGTTTATATACTTATTGGAAGAACTAGTTTGTTGCAGCCTGCAGCTCTGCACATTCACATGCTGAACACACACAAAGACACATTATTTCTTCATGCAGTGGAGCTTCAGACGTCCATCATCCCATCTAGCAGTGCAGACAAAGGACCGACAGCCTTGACAAGCAGAGAAAGGTACCGTCTACATCTCTAGTCTATCACAGCCTGCAGGGTGGGTGTTGCTCATATTCCCCAACAGGCCTTATCAAGTAGCTCCTTATTCAGGGCCTAATATTTACATTACATGGGGGCCTGGACCCAAATGCTGTAAAACACTACCTCCTCTTGTTTCTCCTTGATCACAATGAAACACAGCGTGTATGTATTATTGCGCCAACAGCTGACGGTGGGAGCAGTCAGCCAGTCTGCAGGGACTGAGCCAGTCTTCCAGTCTGTCATGCTACATGCCAGCCTCCCGCCCACAGTCTCCAGCCCCGACAGCTGCTCTCACAATAACTGAGATAAATCGATAACACCACAATACACACAGCAGCTACATCATTTGGGCTTGCACCTAGCAATACAAGACACACACACACACACACACACACACCTCTGCTGCTGAAGGCTGCAGGAATCATAGAGCCTTCATGTATCCACCTGCAGCTGGTTTGTATTTAAACACACTTTGTTCTTGGCAGCTGGGATTCAGGTAATTTGCATCCGTTTTAGCAGCAATACTACATGTAAAAGTCTGATTTTGTTAACTAATTACATTTAGCCTGATTTACACGGTATAGTGTTGACCATAATCATAGAAATAAAATAGGAGAAGCAACATTTCCAATCTTAGCAATCCAGAGCTCTGTTCGGCTAATTTTCTCTAACAAGTGCAATATTAAAGCTGTGGATTTAGCAAACTTGCTAGCTGACTGGCGGAAAGCTGGCTAGTTAGCCTGCATGCTAATTTTGCCATGCTTTAATGCTACACTGGTTACAGTGGCAGCATTATGGTCCCTCCGCCTCAACCACCGCCGCTCAGGAGAAGGACAAGAACTGGCTAACTTGCCAGACATCTGTCTCCAGAGCATCATCCGTTCTGAATACTTCTGATCCTAATAAACACCAGGCTGCCCCTCCCACACTCACCTCTTCTTGATGAGGTCCAGCGCTGAGCCGATCAGGCCGTCCTTCATCTTGTAGATCTTGGCTCCATAGCTGGACAGGTCCGTCCCCTCCAGAAGGAGTGCTGGGCAGCAGCTGGAAGGTCGAACCCAGTTGTCCCTGCTGGGTGGGAAGGGAAGTGACCCAGCTGGTTCCAGACTGCTCCTCCTACGTCTGCTGCTCCCTTCATCCCCCCCAGCAGCGGGGGGTTTCTCCTGGGTTGAGCTGGCCAGCGGCAGGGGAGACCGTGGAGATGGGCCTGTGCGGATGGGAGAGTATGTGCTGGTGATGGAGGTGGACTCAGTGCTGCAGGGACATTTCTCTGAGCTCCTCGTTTCTGCCTGCACCTCCTCATCATGCTCCTTGTTTCCTCCAGCAGCGCTCGACTGAGGGACAGTCCAATCAGAAGGAGTTATCTTACCGTCCGATATTCCTGCTTCCTGTGGCAGGTCATCCTCAGGTTTTCCAGACACCACAGAACCTGCTGTGGACTCTTTGTTCTGGTCTCCCCCCTTCTGCCTCATCTTCTTAAACTCCTCAAATGTGGGAATATGTAGGCGTCCCACAGGAGGCCTTCGGCGCTCCGGCACAGAATCAGATCCACTTGGTTTTCCTGCAATGTTGTCCGTCGTGTAGGACATCTTAACTACTTTCGGGCTGGACGGGGAGCTGTGGAGAGCCAGGTTGGGGCTGCTGTTCTGCCGCCGGAGATGTAAGCGCCTCAGGACTTCCTGCTTGATCTCCTCAGAGCTGGTGATGCGCATTGTGCATGGCGGCCTGGACCCAGCAACTGTTGGGTTTGTCTGATGTACATCCTCCTGTTCAACAGGTGCAGCACCTGGCATCGCATGAGGTCGCAATGGGAGGGGCTTCAAAGGCTCAATTGATGACCTGGCACTCTGGAGGCGGAGTTTCTCCCTCAGGCCCTTTCTAGCATCCCATTCGTCGACGCCACCTGGGAACAGCAACTGAGGGAAGAGCGGTAGGTCCTTTCTGGGCATCCCATGTCGAGGGTAAAACATCAGGCTCTCTTGGTTGGGTACTAGTCCAGGGCCCCCCACCATAGATCCATCTGGGGGCCCATCATACCAGTGGCTGGTGGAGGTGTAGCGTAAAATAAACTCACCGTCTGTGCTCCTGTAGGGGGCAGCACTGAATGCACATAGGCCAGAATCTGCCACTGTGTTCCAGTTCAGGTTCTCCATGCTCCTATAAGGCCTGTTGCTTCCTGTGTGATTGCAGGAGCCTGGGGCCAGCCCCTGACCTGGTAGCACCCCCAGAGGGCCCTGCCTGCTGGAGCAGTACCTTAGCCCCAGGTTAGTGAGCAGGGTGCTGCTGTTACACCTGGCCATGAGCGGGAAGGGAGGCCCCGGGTAGTGGGGGACACCAGGTCTGTGTCTAGGGAATGGGGATAAGGGGTCGGGGGACATGGGGAGGTCGGTGATGCAGGGCTCCATGTCTCTGATGAGGTGGAGGGGGGAGGTGCACCCAGTGGGCGAGCCAGTGGAGGCTGCGGCGGAGGAGGTGGAGGGGTAGTCACATGGTGGTGGAGGCTTTACGTCCGGCATGGCTGAAGGCTGAGTGGGCGACCCTCAGACACACTGTCAGCAGCTACCAACACCTGCAGCCTGCAGAGACGAACAAGAAGAAACAAATTAGATGATAAGATATGAGACTATATGTTTACATGCATCCTATCACACTGTCATATACATCAAACACAAGCGAATCACTTTTAAAATGTTGGTTTTCAGGTTTGGAGTTTGGCTTGATGGGTGATAGGCTTGACATAATAAAAACAATAATATATTTCATTTATTGGTGCCTTTCCAAACACTCAAGGACACCTTAGGCCAGAATCTGCCACTGCCTTAGCATCAAATCAGTAGGATATGTGCAGATTAATTTTAAGCTGTAATTATATTTGCACCAATATCACTATGAAATATACAGCTCTGAAAAAATTAAGAGACCGCTCCATTTCTTACTCATATCAGCATTTCTACATGTATGGCAGATATTACATTCCAGTGTGTTGAATTCCAACACAGGCACACCTCATTCTAGTGAATGATGGACTGTTTAGGTGATCCATATCTTATTTAACAAGGAAAAGAATAAACACATCAAGGACATCAAGTGACCTACAAAAAGGATGGAACATGGCAGCTGGGGTGAAGTGTATGGCGAGGATGGTTCTAAACAGACTCCTAGAGGCCGGACTGAAGTCATGCAGAGCCAGAAAAAAGCCTTTCATCAATGAGAAGCAAAGACCTGCCGGGCTGATTTTTGCAGAAGAGCATAAGGACTGGACCATAGAGGACTGGAGTACGGTCATCATCTCTGATGAGTCCACATTTCAGCTTTACGGAGACCTGGAGAGGCCTACAAGTCACAGTGTCTCACACCCACTGTGGTATTTGGTGAAGGATGGTGATGATCTGGGGTCCTAAGAAAGACTGGAATCAGGGAGTTTTGTCTTTGTGAAGGACGCTTGAATCAAGACCCGTACAAGGTCCTCCTGGAAGAAAAGCTGCTTCCCTCTGCTCTGAAAATGTTCACCAACACTGAGGACTGGTTCTTCCAGCAGGACGATTCTCCATGCCACACTGCCAGGTCCATCAAGGTGTGGATGGAGGACCACCAGATCAAGAACCTGTCATGGCCAGCCCAATCTGCAGACCTGAACCCGAAAGAAAACCCCAATGAAAACCCCTGGAACGTGATCAAGAGGAACATGGATGGTCATAAGCCATCAAGCATGACGTTACCCAGGAGCAATGTGAGAGACTGGTGGAGAGATGCCAAGGTGCATGAAAGATGGGATTAAAAATCAGGGTTATTCCACCAAATATTGATTCATGAAATCTTCACATGAGTATTCTGTTGTCTAAAAATAATTCTGAACTTGTTTTCTTTGCATTTATCAAGCACTGGATCTGTTTTGGTATTTTGACCAGTCATTTTCTGAAAGAAAAATGCTGAAATGTCAATATTTTTATTTGGATTTTGGGAGAATTGTTGTCAGTAGTTTATAACACACATACCTGTAAATCTATCTAATATAAATAAAACCAGATAAAGTGATCACTTTGCAGTGGTCTCTTACTTTTTTTTCCAGAGCTGTATAGATCAAACACCTTTATGCATTTCCTGCCAAAGTCTGGAAAACGAATACTCTCTGTATGATAATAACGTAAATGAATATCAGGCTGTTAAAACTTACCTGAGTTGAGCTCTGAAACCATAACCAGTGAACTACATTATTGATGACTTGATGTGCATTGATGATTGTGATGATTGAAACGTTATCCGTTATAACGTGTTCAGAAACACTTTACAGAGCCTCAGTCCTCTCTAGCTCAATTGTACTCAAGGAATGAGGCAAATCTTTTATTTGCAAAAGATACAATATTTAATCTTGAGCCAATGAGATGCATGACACGAAATTCTATCAGCGTTGAGATACTCCTCCTGTGGTCATATGAAACGGAGACAAATATCTAAGTGGTCTGTGGTCCCGCTGAGCTCCATCATAGAGACAGAAACAGAGGGAGGGGACGGCTGGTGACTAAAGCTGCCTCACCTGGCTGCAGATCAGCTAATAGCAAAATACAATTGTAATAGCCAGGTTTCAACCAGCAGAGGACAGTCACTGATACATATTTATCACACAATATGTAGTATTGCTGTATTTTGCACTCACATGTAAATATTTGGATCTGAATCACTTAAGCACACTAGAATATACCTAGATGCATTGGTTTTCAGCTGAAAAACACTTGATTGGGGGTTTCGTTACTCTTTAAAGCAAATTAAACACCAAATATTTTATGTGTAAATGTGTGCCATATTGTGACACAGATAAACATACAAATATTCTTCTTATTACTGTAATAATGGTTTGAACACTACATTCCAGTCAGAAGTTCTACTTCTACCACTGAATCCACAGTTGAGACTACATACTGTCCATCGGCCACGTGTCAGAGATTTGTCAGAGGTCTTCAGCTCTGGACACGGAGACTGTAGAATAATCACATTTATTTGATATAAACGGCTCCCCGTCCCACCCCTCAGGCTTCTTCTGTTTCTTCTTACTCTGCAGCAGGAATAATAATAGAGGGATTATTGCCCTGCTTGTCAGGCTATTAAAGCATGAGATTGAGAGACAGATACAGAGAGACAGACAGAGTTGTAAAAGAGAAAAAGATGAGACAGAGAAGGGAGAGAGGAAATGAGTGTGACGCTGGGAGACAGTAATGAATATAACTGTCCTTCTGACTAATCAGACAGTAGATTAGCAGCAGCAGACGGTCCCTGTTCTGCAGCTCTGTAATGACCAAACACCATGTCGACTGGTCTTCATCCTCCGTCTGCAGCGTTACTGTGATTAGGGCTACGTTATGAAACAGGGACTCAGAGGGCTCATCCCTGATGCATTGGGTGAATAATAAAACCCAAATCATCAGTAGAGTTAAACGCTCCCTGATGCCAAAGCACGAAGAGGCTGCAGTTTTGCAGCAGTAATGGAGAAATCTCCATTCCTCACATGGTTGGACGTTAACAGCGATAATCAGAAACCTCCAACACAATGAGCGCCTCATCTCTCAAATCTTATTTATTGGCTGTCTGGCAAAGTAATTGTTCTACCAATCAAAAAAAACATGTGTTGATCTAAAGCACAGGTGGCCACAAACATATCAGGTGTACATGTGTAGTTTTGTAGTCGAATTGTTGCTGAAATGTGATATATGAATGAACGTTCCTTGCATTACGATTGTTCATTGGTGTTTCCGAATTGAAAGCAGTATTTCTGTACCTGATTTGAAACATTCAAAGCCATGCATGTGTGGTATTATGACGTGATGACCTATATACAAGAGGTAAGTTGGTCTTGGAGCCCTGTCCTTCGTCACAGTGCGGTTTAGGAAGACATGAAGGCGTCACTTCAACTCGTTGGGACACGTGGTGTCCAACACCGGTTTGCTGGTTGAATGTCCTGTGTTGCTGGACCCATCCACCTCCCCACCATAAGTGGTCTTTCTCAATATTGAATACTTCATTTAAACCAAACATTGCACAACCTGATTATTTCCTGACCTGCCGTGAGACTGGGTTGGGTGATCAAGAAGCTTTGCACCAAATGTCATAGATCAAAGTGGTCCGTCCGACTCGGAGCCGTGCTGTTCACATGGAGAAAACAATCCACTACTGCCATAAAGCAGTCCTGCTCACTAATTTGCAAAATTCCCCGCAATGATCAAATTAGTCCGGAGGTATTAAAGAAATACCTACCATGCTGTAAACGCTGTAATATATCACAATTATCATGAAGCTCAACACCGATGGGTGTACAACTAGCATTATGCACCTAATCAATCAGCTCCCTTCCATGAGCGAGGACCACCTAAAGGTTCTTACTGCATGTTTAACTGACTCTGCATTCTTTTATGTGTTATTCTCACACATAAATATATGTGCGTGTGTGTTTGTGCACAGGAGAAAATGTGGTATTTGGATTTAATTAGCATGAGTGTGCGTTCTGCACACTGCCGCTGCTCTGGTTGAATTACAGCCAGTATAAAGGCTCTCTGGAGGGCACGCTCTCTCTGCTCCCTCCGCCACCGGAGCTAATAGAGGAATAACTCATCCCTGCCAGCAGGACAGTAAATCAGCCACCATATCCCAGCATGCACAGGGGCTGGTTTCTCCAGATATGATGGCAGAGAGCGTGAAGAGCACAGCATCAAAATGAGGGACTTAATCATTTATAGGATGGGATTCACTGTCAAAGTGTCTCCATTATTAACTCAACCTTCATCTTAACAAGTCAGTTTGTGTATTATTGAGATCTAAATGTGTGTGTGGACTGTGAAGACTTTCCTGTTCCAACATCACAATGCTTCTGTGCTAAAAGACAGATCTATAGAGAAATGAGTTTCCCAGTTTGGTGTAGCAGAACGTGACTGGTCCGCATAGAGCCCTGACTTCATCCCACCACAGACCTGATCACCCAGCATCAGTGTTGGACCTCACTAATGCAAATGTGACTGAATGAGAGCAAATCTCTGCAGCCTGTTTCAGACATTCGGTGGAAAATCTGGACCAGAAGAGAGGAGGAAGTCAGATCTCATCCCAACGCCTCACACCATGATCCTGGCCTTTAAACAGTCTGTTTCCTAAACTGCTCCTGTGTTGGTTTGAATTCCTGTCTTTGTGGTTTTCCCTACTTGTTTCTGTGTATCACCTGTGTTGCTTTAGTCTCATCAGCCCTCCAGTCTGCCCTCATGTGTCTTGTTGTGTGTTTTTGGTGGTTTGCTGGTGTCTATGTTTGTTCGTGTTCCTTGTTGGATTAGTTGACTCTTCTTAGTCAACACTGGTTTGTTTCCAGTTAAGTCTTTTGGTATATCTAAACCTTCTCCTTTGTTGCCTGTCAGTTTGGTTTGGTGTCAGCTGGGTTATTTTTTTTAATTATATTTTTCATTCAATTCTTCTTCAAATTCGGGTCATTCAGGGTTGAAAAGTCAAAGTTTCATAGATGTCTAGTCTCAGCCTAGATGTTGTTTCAACGTCAAAAGCCCCAACAGGTCAGGGATCAGTGGTATAAAAGGGTTTCTTCCACATTACAACTCTCAGACAGGAGAGTGAGAACCAGGTCTATTAAATCCACTCTTTTTTTCATTATAAAAACAATTTGCATTTAAACTTAATTAATCTACTTAAACGCCAATCGCCACAATAAAGGCATCTCTTTATGACAAGAAACCTTCAGAAAGCGTTCATGTTTTTGGCAGGTCATTGTGCTTTTATTGCATAATTCTGTCTTCACAGTGAGTCAGTGTCTCTGACTGAGGTCAGAGGTTATCTATCCGCCAGCATCGTGTTGCACAGATCAAATCTTCTACTCCTGCAGCTGCTGGCAGCTTGTTGTTGATCATCTAAACTTACCCCATTTTAATCAGCTGCCTCTCTCCTCCTGCAGGTCATTGGATCAGATCCCAAGTGGACCGTCTTCCTCTTCTTGGCCTCCTCAGTGCAGCGATCCGTCTGGAGTTTCCACAGAGCCAGACAGACGTGGCCTCGAGCTACAAGTAAAGAGACAGTAAAAGAAAGCGTATCAATCAATGAGGTGCTTTTTCTGCACATAAAGGCAAAACCACCACCGTTGAGATGATCTGCTGCTGCTTTTCAGTCTGTGAGACAACGAGACACGAAGCAACAGAGACTTGAATAGCGACGGTTTCCTGATACTGTAAAACAAACCGTGTCCTCCTTACACAGATTGAATTAGACATCGAGTCAATTACATAATTAGTGTTTCTCAGTCAGGAGAGAGGAGTAGATTACACACATCATGCCAAGAGACTATTTGTGTGTGTGTGTGTGTGTGTGTTTCCTTAAAAACTGCCTGTGGATAATTATTCAGTGTTATATAAAGTAGACATTTGTACTGGCCAAATAAATAATACAATATATATATATATATATATATATATATATATATATATATATATATATATATATATATATATTAATCAAGAATCAAGAAATAATTAAACACTAAATATAAAAAACAGGATGACATCAACGCGTTCAAACTAACTAACAAGTATGTTTGAAAAGAAAAGAATAAAGGAGCCAAATTCCAGACATAACTCCACAGCAGACATGAGTGTAATATAGGCCAGCAGGCCTGGAATTAAACAAAAGAGACTCAACTCTCTCAAAGGCTGGGAATCGATGAGTAACTAGTCCACAGAGGACGACCCATCCACCACTTCAACATCTTCAGCCCCACCATGAGAAACCAAACGTTGTCATGCAGGTCACATGTTCTCCCCCCCCTCCCCAGGGGGATGCAGAGTGCTGTGGCTGCAGCATCCAACGCTCTGACATGTGGCTGTCATCCCCCCGTCACCCCCGTCCCACGAGCGCTGGATGATGGACAGGGATCTTCCCTTTGGTCCTTGCAGGCTCCTGCTGCAAAACCCACCCGACTCTCACCAGATCTGGTGAATTAAAATGAAATATCTTCTCCTCTCTCAGCTCACAGAAGAACCGGCTCTGACAATCCCACTGTAACCCGTTTCCACAGAGGGGAAGAGGAACTGGTTATCAGCACTGACTGAAGTGACCGATTTATTTATTTCATTCTTGCTCTCTTTTTATCCGGCGAGTGTTTAAATCACTGAGCCAATTCCCTGCTGTTCCAGCCCGTTTCATTCATCCTCCCAAGTGTTTCTGAGCAGACGCTGTCTTATTACTGGTCTGTGTGTGTGTGTGTGTGTGTGTGTGTGTGTGTGTGTGTGTGCCACAGTACAAGAAGAGGTGATATTAATGTACTCGATGGCTATTGACACATCCACTGTTCCCTACAGACTTGAAGACTCACACCTCTGTCTGTCTGTCTGTCTGTCCGTCTGTCTGTCTGTCCTAAAAGTGGTGTGCATCTGTAGAGTCTATATATATATATATAAATATCTTCTGAACAAAATGTGTAAAAGTCCCATCTGCTGTTTGTGGAGGGAAGCAGGGCGATGCTAACTTCCTGTTGGACTACAAAAGTACCTCATCCCCGCAGCGCTCTATAGGTGCAACATGATTGGTTGATGCCTTTATTTGCATTGCAAACTCTTTTTTTTTTTTCTCTCTGTTGTATTCACATTTGTGAAATAATTCATGACTAAAACTATTTGAAAAATACGTTGATAGCAGGAGAGCGTGAAGCCCTTCAGACTGCCACGCAGCACTGAGCTTCACTCATGGTTTTCCAACAGCTGCCAAAGCGCACACTGAGGTAACAGATTTATCCACTCAGGAGACGGTTTTCCAAACGCTCCATTTGTGAGATGGAAAAACCATCAGTTAGTGTGGATGGAAGACCGCGACGAAGGTAACAAACAGACCAATTTAGATGCATTTGTCTGACCGAGTGTGCTTTCCAGTGTCGACCTCCCGGTGAGCTTTGGCCTGTCTGTCACACTCCTGCTGATGCTTCCAGCTGTGCTAACGTCTGCATGTCTTTCTGCTACACAGCTTCACCTTCAGATGCCTGCTGAGCCACAGCACATGACATATTCATGACATGTCGCTTTTTAAAGGGCGTTTAATATTGTTAACTCAAACCACCATGCTGACTGAGTCCTGACGCCACATCCTCTTATTACTGAAGACCGTACGGCCAGGGATGTTGTTGCATTGGACTAGATTACGTTGTTCACGGTTAATAATCTTGTTGACCTCCCGAAACTATTAGAACTATTAGCGTACACTTCATGACCAAGAAATCCGACGGACAGAAGGGCTTTGGAGCAATGGCAACGATTATCTGGAAAATCATGTTTATATTAGCTAAACTTGCTATAGCCTATTAATTGTGTCATATCTCTCACTATTCCCTTGACAATTAAAAACAAATTATAAAACACTGAACAATGAGAGATTGAGACCATAAACTCATGTTTACAATGTTTACTGAGATAATAAATCAAGAGAGAAGTAGGTTCATTTTCTCATTGACTTCTATGCTACTAGAGGAGTCGCCCCCTGATGGCCAGTAGAGAGAATGCAAGTTTAAGATGCTTCAGCATCAGTTTTTGAACCAGGATGTAGTCGCCTGGTGGCAGGTAAGTTAAAGGTTTATTCTAACGTATTGTAAGTCAAGTCCAAGGAAACCCTGTGGTAAGTGTGCAGATGCTTGAGAGCACATTCACCTCCTGTGTTTGATACCCAGCATGTGGCGCGCAGCCTGGACTCAAACAGCACGGCTGCTGATATTTCACTTTGCACAACAGTGAGCCTGAAGACGGCGGCCGCTGCTCAACGCTGAAATACAGCCAACTGGTTTCTCCTTCTTTAGGAGCTCCTGAAGCCACCATAACAAAGAGGATGCAACAACAGTGAGAGGGATGGAGCAGAGAGCCTAAATGTCAGGAAACAGCTCAGAAGCCATGAAGCCAACATCAAATGCAAAACGTAAGCTATCGCTGCCGGTATTTAAATCTTACCCTTTTACAGTTGGGTGGCATTTAGCGGATACTGTGTCAACAGACTCCCGGTTTAAAAGAAATGCACCAACATCTACTTTGGGGTGTTGAACACGTATCCCAGTGAGCTGGCAAAACGTCTGTTTGCAAAGTTTCACAGAAGAACCCCCTGCAAACATTTCTGTAATACAACCTTCAATGTTCAGCATTTACATTTACAGCTAAACTGATGTCAGAGCTTCAGAGCTTGCAGACAGCAACATTATGACAGAAGTCTGAAGCTTATGAGCAAGTGATGACGTGAATCAGGAATAACTGACGGATGGTATCTGTCAACTAAGCAATTGTGCAATGCATTCTGGTCCTGTTTGAGGGATGGGACATGTCACTTGCTGCTCCTCATTTGCATAAGAATGAGGTTGGCTACTTTATGCAAATCGCTGCATCCGGAAACGTTTAAACAGACCGGACCTCCTTGTAAAAAAGATTTATAATCTCAATGGGATTATCCTGGTTAAATAAAGGTTATAAATTAATTAATTAAGAAAGATTGTCAATGTTTTTAGAATCACATTTCAGTAAACACGCTTTTTCATAAGAGAATAATGCGTTGGTCCATTCAGGTGCCTTGTGGCACGCCCATCAAGTGTCTAATGTGGACACGCATCATAAATAAACAAGTGTGTAAATTGAATTTCCAAAACACTTTTCAGAACCAAAAAAAGGTGTAAAATAGGAGTAAACTACAATCTTAGAAACGTACAGGTAATGACAGTTTGATGCCCAAACACAGATCCCTTTAAAGGTGTTTCTGTTCTGACTGACAACAAACGAAACTATCACTAGTTTCTACATGTCAGATTTTAGCAAAAATATATTGCAATGAGCTCCTGTTAAATCAGAGCCGACAACTCGATGCAGACAAACCCAAACGCACCTCATAAACACCTCAACAGAATATTTGTTACACGTCTCTGCAGTAATCTGCCTGTCTGCAGGGTCACCCGTCTGCCTGTGTCACAGCGTGTAAGTCATCCATTCATCTTCATCCCCGGGAAAGTCCGTCTACATGAAGCTCCAATTCTCCAGCGTCACTCTATCGATCCAGTCCACCATTATCATTATAGATTTCTGCATACAAGCAGGATTTGTGATCCAGCAGAGCAACGTTACTGTCGCTTTGCAGCAAATATTTCCAGCACAGATGTGAAATAAAAAGTACTGCATGTGAGGCGTTAACATTCTACATCAATTGATTCATCTTGACTTTAATTGTTGGCAATTCATTGTTTAACGTCTTTATCTGGCAAAAATACCAAGAGTATCTGCTTGCTTTAACAAAAATGATCAAATTAAAGTGATGAATTAAAAATGTTGGGTTTGTTACTTTATTATCTTGTCGAAATAAACACTTAACAGACTGGATGTGGGGATTTGTCACATTTACATTATATTCTGCAAGCTCAACAATTAACTGATGAATCTAAATGATTCAATAGTTAAATCTTTATTAGTAATCAAGGATGGAGACTCCTCCAGCTGAATCACCTGTAACACAAACACAGCTGGTAATAAGAAACGAGGATCCTAATGAAGTGAAGTGGCTCTAGATCAGCTGTCAGGGACGGAGGGCAGAGGAGAGCTCTTGACTGGAGGCTGAACATTAACTGCTACTTGAGGGATTAGTTTACTAAATGGCTGAGATGGGATGCAAATGAAGGAGGTGAGGCCTGAGAAAAGCATCTGGACGGGTAGCTGGACCCGAGGCTGATGCTTCTCTGAGCACGAGTGCACTTTTTCAATATCAGGATCTTCATCGTGCTTCCGGTGTTAACTTCAGGGCGACATAATGAGTTGCTATCTAAGATAAGAAATAATTATGATAAATCTTTACTCATCCAGAGGGACGTTGTTGTGCATGAGTTGCAATACAAAGTGGGAAAGACGATATATGAAAACAGTAGTATAAAGCCTTTAGGGTCTCCAGAGCTGCTGACATCTGACAAGTGATGTCACTTGAGTCAGCATCGGTTGAAGACAGCAAGTTAGAAAAGAAAAAAGAATCTCCCACCAACCCATTGTCGGGCAAATCGCATTGTGGGTAATCTGGGTGTCAGGTTTTGACAGGAACACATGAAATAAAAAAGGTGGCATTTCTGCTTCTGCTGGATCGATTTTTATCCCTTTTTGGTTCAACTTTCAATCGTGAGAATGATAATTCTTTAAAAGTGCGATGCTAAATGGGCAGGACAGAGTTTAAATGCAGCATTACCAGCGAGAGGGGCTGTGATCCATGGGGAAGCGGCCAATTTCAACTGTGAGGAAGTGGTTTTAATATGAAAGAAAATGGGACATCCTAAAAAAAAGTATATTGTAGACATTTTCAAAGATTTTAAACTTTAGCAAGCCAATATTATATTTTTAGTTGACTGTTTCGGTGCTTGTGTGAATACTTGAATGCACAAGGTTGGAAATGACGCCTTTCCTGTTTTTAATCACCAACTTCCACTCCTAAATGAACACAGCATTAGCACTGACACTGACTGTAGATGGGGAGCTGGGTGATTTCAATTCAGAGAAACGTTTGTAAAATCATTTTCAAAAACAGCTTCTCGCATCTACAGATGAGAGAAGAGTTTCTTCAAAGGCAACATTTACATTTTAACCCACATGCATGACACACACACACACACACACACACACACACACACACTGTCGTCAGTGTTTCCCATCATCCAGTGAGATGTGGGTTAATGAGGCACCACCCGGGGGCACCGTGGGCTACACCTACTCCAGCAGGCTCATCAGAGGGAGGGGAGGCAGCAGAGACACTGAGCAGCATCAAAGGTGGAAGTGTAGAGGAGTGCAGTTAATTAGGCAGAATGACTGTGGGATGTGTATGAACTATAAGTCTCTGGGGAGACGAGCGGAGTTGTACCGTTACTACAGCAGCTGAGAGCACCGTATTTTCAGCGTTTCTATAGATGGCTGGTAAAGA